>JAOEHY010034669.1:0-13922 GCA_025447955.1 Psilopsiagon aurifrons
GCTCTCCTAGAGAGGAAGAGCAAAACTTAAACCCTACTAAAAAATTTTCAGCAAAAGATTTTTTATTTGACCTCAAAGGTGTCCCTTGGAACGCAGAACTGCTATTTTGAGAAATGGACAGACTTGCTGCTAATTACATGGGTTTACCAGTAGTAGGGAAAAAACCCCAAATGGTGTATGATAGAAATTGTTAGACAACCTTAATCCATGGATTGCTGGTTTGGTTTTCTTCCTTCCTTTCTTCCTTTCCTTCTTTCTTTTCCTTCTTTTTTTCCCCAGTTGTTTTTCCTAGAATGAGCCTTATTAGGGTATGATGGTGTTATACTGGTACTTACTCACATCTTGCAAGCCATCTGCATATATATTCCCCTTTAAACCTGTGTGAGCTCTAAACACCCATTGCTTCCAGACTGGATTCTTCCTTATGCCTCCACAAACATTCTCATTTCCTCCAAAAGATTTAAATGTTTGTTGCAGTATTTTTTTTATATATGCTTATGGATTATGAGCAAGCAAGGATGTTTGAATAGCAAGATAGATGGAGACATAGGTTTTTTGCATGTTAAAGCACACTTCTTCCAAACACAGCACCTATTGTAAATGTCTCTCTAGGTCAGTGTGCACTACTGGTATGTTTGCAGCTTCCTGTAAACAGAAAATGTCTCCTTTAATAAAAAGGAATTTATAGTGAACAGACACTTCAGCTGTGCATTTTAAACCATTCATTTAACTGTTATAGTAGTTTACTGGTATAACATGCCACCAATGTAGTAAAATGCAGTATTTGAAAAATTGTAACATCAGGATGTAAGGTTTTCGTGTACTTTTTACTCAATATAAAATGCTGAAAATGCTATCTGTCATATTCTTTAATTCTGTTAATCCTATAGCTAAACCAGCATTCCAGTTTTGCCACTTACTGAAAAATACTGCATGCAGTAGTTATATGTAGTACACCAAAATACATTCATAAGTTGGTTAATAAAATTTTAGTGCCTTAATTCCTATTAATATGATTTTCCTTAAATCAATTCAGTAGAGAAGCAGTAAACTGTAGAAATGCCACTCTGTTAAGCAATGTGCATAGTACAGTTATTCACAGTCGCTATGAAAGAGAAGACTGAAGCAGTCAGCACTATTTCTGGGTGTCATGAAACAAAAAGTGGCTTTATCCTGTTGGAGCTGATCCCAAAGCACACTGCAGATCTTATGACCAGAGAATTAAGGTTAAGAAGTCTGTTCTTGTCAGCTTTAACTTGGGTCAAGGGTATTGTTGGTTAATGTGCTTGGAGTTAAATATTAGCTCTTTACTTCCCTTAGGCAAACTGGGAATATAGTTTATATTTAAATTCTAAACAGTGATTTTTTTTTTCATTATTTTTTCTATTATAATAGCTGAAACTTCTGCATTTGTTTTTTTGCTCTTTGGTTTTTGTTTCCTTTTAAGGTCGCTTGAGTTATCCACATCCAGGGACTGACAATCTTCTCATGTTAAATGGTAAGTACTAATCTTATAACAGTTTCTAATTATCTCTAGCTTAGCTTAAATCTGGCATGTTGGTATAAAATCATATTACTGTATTCTGTTACTGAATTACTTGTCTCTAGTTTTCAACACTGATGGGGCTGTTGCTGTTTTTCAGAGTTGAATGGCAAGAGCTAATCTTGCAACAGCCTTTCATTATATCTAGCTTATTTGAAATCTGAAATGCTCATAACGCTGTGCTGTTCTTTTTTGTTCTCAAGCAAACCAGTGGTATGTTCTCCAAAAATCTGCTATAAGGAGGCCAGAAATGCATGGTTTTCTATCTTGTGTATTAAAAAAAAAAAGGGGGGGTAAACTAGATAATTTCTTTTACACTTACGTAAAATAACATTTTAATTTTGTTGAGTTTTCTGGAGCTGGCTTTGTCAAGTATGTTTCTAACTGTGAAATATGCTGAAGTTAGAGTTCACGTTCATATTCCTCTCCCAGTAGGTCAAACTTCATGAACATCTGCTACTCAATGAAGGCATGAACTTTAGCCTTTGTTCGAGGCTAAAGAAGGAAGCAGAGCTTGTTAATCCATCTAAGTCAATAATAAATCAGGGGGTTGCACACAAATGTTTTTTCTACATTCGGGAAAAAATGAGCTGTAATGCCACAGCTTCTCTAGATTAGAAAACATGGAAGCTGTTGTACAGGAAGCAAGTACACTTTCATCATTGACTTGATGGGACTGAACATTACCAGAAAAGACCTAATTATTGAAAAAATACAGTCAGAATAGTTATTACAGGTTTGTGGTTCTACAGGGCTTTTTTTAAATTGTTTTACCCTTCTGCGCAGTCATTTACACTTCTGCAAATGGGCATAAAACATAAATATCTAATTTCCCTTGGGTAACAGTAAAAAAGCTTTAAAGAAATTCAGGTTTAACTTTAAACCCAGTAAAGGAAAATACTGCACAACAGGCATTTGAAGAATTAGGTCCTTTAGTACTGAATAGTTCTTTAAGATAATGGGGTATCTTGAAATTTGAAACTTGCTACTTAACTCTTGAAATAAAATTAGCATTTACCTCATGCAGGCCATAATCCTCATTCCTGTACATTGAATATCAACATGCTTGGTTTTTACAACCGTTAACTTTCTGTGTTTAACTGCAACTGTAGGACCTATTCTGCAAGCTGTTTTCTTCAGGTGGTATATGTGGAATTGTTATCTGCCAATTTATAATAAAGTGTTAGTTGGGAAGGTATTGGAAGTTAAGCAATCTTACAAGCAACTGAATTATTCCAATGCATTAAATTCATAATTTTAATTCATTTAATACCTAAAGTAGTGAGCTTCTCTTTTCATATATTTATGTGTTAAAAGATCATGTAGGAAGCATTGCTACTCTATGGAATAGGTAGGAAAAAAGGGATTTGTTATTATCACAGGCGGTGCAAGAAATGTATCTCAGTAGCACCAGTCTATCCTGAAAACCTTACTACAGAGCTAGTACATGCACTACAGAATATCTTGTTATTGATGCTGGTGGGGGTTCTATTGTAGTTTGGAAGTTAGCACTTAATGTGACTGCTGCCCTTTTTAAAAGCTGCAGTATTATTTCCAGCCTTCAGTAGGTGAGATAAAAATAACAGTTTGAGTGTCTGAAGCAGGTGCTGCAGCACCTAATTTCTAGGTGTACCCTGTACACTTTGATTCAGAGCCTTGGTTGAGATGCCTGCATTCTCTACCATATACCTGGAGAACTGATACATCTGTCAATGCAGTCCAGTCCAATCACGTAACACTGTTCAGAGCTATCTCAAGCTGGAGCATCCGAACTGCAGCTCCCCACAGCTGAATAACAGGAGCACTGGAAACAGCTTCTAGAAGCTCCAGCTGCTCAGACTCTGCACGACGTCTCTTTCTTAGCAGAAACTGAGGGGCTTCCTCCAAATGTGCAGTAATGAGAAGTACAGTAATGAGAATCGAACACTTGCTGCTGAAGTTGTAGACTTCAGTTTCCTTCTCTGCTTAAGTACATTCAAATGAACATTTCCCTGTATTGCTGTCACTGGTACATTGGAGGGGGGAGCAGGGAAGAGGAGAGTTGGTAATCCAGAGGCTCGCATTTGTCCCTTGGTTTCTTACTAAGTGTTGTAGTTGCTACAAGGAGGAACAGGAATACCAGACCTTCACAAAAGAAAAGCACCAGTGTTTTTAATGATCCTGGGCCCATCTTTCTGTGCAGTAACACTTAACACTAGATAATGACTCTCACTGCATTTTAGTTTGCTTAATTTTAGTGGACTGGTGACTCTGGATCCCAGTAAGGTTTTGGCATGAGCCAGGCTGGAATTCTTCAACCCTTTTAAGATTAAACACTTCTAGATAAAATTTATTTTTAGCTAGTTTTTCCTCTCCTTAAATGATAGTTCTTTTCCAGCTCATTTAAAGTGTCCTTACTGAATTGTCCCTAATATTATTATTTACAATTTTCATTATTTAAATTAATGAAATGGACAAAAATAAGCTGACTTATGTGTTTTAATAAATTACATATATGATAATTATACATCTGTTTCAGCTCAAACTGTAAAAAAAAAAAAAAGGCAATACATTTTTAACGACTCTTACCTCTCAAAAGCCAAAAAAGATACTTCAGAATGAGTTTACCTGAGTACATCTTTGTTGACCTAGAGAGAACCTTTCTGTAGGCAGTAATAATACAAGAATCCAATTTGTTGGGGTGTAGGTTGCTTTTTCTTCATTATAGGGTTCCTCCCTTTTTATAGTATTAATGCATTGAATTTTTTTAATGGTTATTGAAATAGTAATTCACTATTTGATTAGTTCAGCAAGGGAATGTTAGACTTTTCATCTCAAAGATGCTAAATCTGGTTGTGTTTTGAAAAATAGTAGTTTATGTCCAACAGAAGTTATTAAACTTCTTATACTGGAATTGCTAAATGAGTTTCTGTGGTCTGTTAGGCGTGCCAGACTTGAATGGTGATGACAATCTCTTTCAGTCTTAAAATCTATAAAGATGTGATTTCTAAAGAAATCCTAATAGAATTTAGGCACCAAAATCCAATAGAATAAATGGGAGTTAGGTACCTACTTCCTTTAGTGTATACTCTTGGGAAATTATTTCCATAATTGTTTATGGATTTCTTGAAATGAGAAATATGTATTAATGAAAAAGGCTTCATTACTTCACTGTCACCATTTGATTATTATATCTGGAATGTTGGTGACAAATAGCATTTTATCGAACTTTCAATCATAAAATTCCTAGTTCACTCTAAGTTCAGGAAGCTTGCCTAGCAGTTCTTCCTGTTACAAAACATACTATTTTTAATTTAGCTCAGTCAATTCAGTTCAGTTATTTAAATATGTACATATTTCAAACACACGTCTGAATGAATTAGAAGTTATATACTTACTATCTGTGTGATAGCATTGCTCACATAATACGCAAAGTTATATTGGCTTGATGTTAAATACGCACGAAAAGTGTATTTACTTCTGTGTCATTTCTGTCTCTGAGCTGATTTAAGTTGCAGAAAAGGATTATAGATTTTTTTTTTTTTGACTAGTTTAAGCCTTCAGGGTTCCATACGAATAGAAACAGAAGGCCTTCACTGTAAGGGAATGTCAGTGTGGGATGGTTCCAGTGTTACTTGACTTCATTTTTATTGGGCATCATTATGCTTTGTGTTGCTTAATTTATATTTTCCAGAATAAAAGTGTCTCTCTTACACTTCCTCATTTGAAAACTTTTAGAGTTTGGGGCTAATTAAGATGTCCAGCTTTACAGACTAAGGATACAAAAAATCTTACTGTACGACTTACTTTGTAAACACATTCAGGAAGGATGACGTTTTCTCTCCTTTTTTTGATGTTGTGAATGAATTATTTGCCTACAGTGTTTGGCCCTCCCCAAAGTGCTGTCTCGCCTGCAATTATTTATCTAAAAGTGCCCTAATTATGAGATGTTTATATAAGTTACATGTATAGCTAAACCTATAATTAAATATATAGAACATGTATATACAGAACATATGGTCTGTAAGCATGCGCACTCACACACCTTTCAGGTGTAAAACGTTCATGTTACTTCAGATTCAATGAGAAATATCTCTGTATTAATATCTTAAGAAATAAGCTCATTGCATACAGTTCACTTTCATTCAGTGAAACTGTTTCCACAAGTAGTATCTGACCTTTGAAATAAAGTTTATATACATGTAATGTGGAGAGATTAAAATATTTAAGTTTTATGAAGATGGGATATGTTTCCTTGAATATCATATTTTTAGTAACAGTAGGACTTTGTACTTAAACTGTTTTGTGTTAAAACAACTTACCTGTAATATAACCACTGTGGTCAAAGTCTGTATATAAATAGGAAAACATAACATGTTTTGCAAAACCATTCATTTTTTATGTTAATGATCACATTTATTGCAGCACTGCTTACAGATTGTCAAAGAATGGCATTATTCATTCTCGGGTTTTTAGACCCTAAATGGCAGAAATTACCCATACTAGTTTGCAGTCTAATTGGACAAGATAGACAAATATCGGGGAAGGAAGTCAGCCATGCAAGTGAAGTAAATAACATGACATCAAGTATAGATATTTTACCATTGTCTCCAATTTCCTCATTTTGCCGAAGCAAAGAATAACACAGATAACTTCTGTACACTGCTGTAATTCCTATATATATAAAATACTGCAGCAATTACATTTTAAGGATGAATTGCATTGGGGCAGGGGCGAGGCCTAGGATTTTAATAACCCTTTTGTGTTTCTTCTTAAAAACATCATAGTTTATTTTTAAATCATAGAATCATAGAGTCGTTAGGGTTGGAAAGGACGTCAAGATCATCTAGTTCAACCTCCTTGCCATGGGCAGGGACATCTGACACTAAACCATGTCACCCAAGGCTCTGTCCAACCCAGCCTTGAACACCACCAGGAATGGAGCATTCACAATTTCCCTGGGCAGCCCATTCCAGTGCCTCACCACCCTTACAGTAGACAGCTTCTTTCTTATATCCAATCTAAACTTCCCCTGTTTAAGTTTGAACCCGTTATCCCTTGTCCTTATCACTACAGTTCCTAATGAAGAGTCCCTCCCCAGCATCTCTATAGCCCCCCTTCAGATACTGGAAGGCTGTTAAGAGGTCTCCATGCAGCCTTTTCTACTCCAGGCCAAACAGCCCCTACTTTCTCAGCCTCTCTTCATACGGAAGGTGCTCCAGTCCCCTGATCATCCTCACAAGGATGCACAAATTAAAACAGTTCAGGTGTTTTGTAACAAAATACTTTTATGTATATCAGCTTGTCTTAACTAGGAAAATGTAAAACAATAGCTGAGCTGGTTTTGTGGGCAGAAGAAAAATGGCTTGTAGCAGAAGATGTGTTTGTGTATTACTGGGGAAGAACATGGCGTTGCAGTCATTGCTATGGATGTGATGCGCTTGAATTTCACCTGGTTACTCTGTGTTTATTTGTGAAGGAAAAAAGCATACAGGGGGTTAGATGAGGGCTTAGTGATGCTAGTGCTATGTAAGAGTCACTTCAGCCAGGAGATGGAAAAGATTCATGCATGCTGCAGCACTGACCTAGAACTGCATGTCTTGTGAGTGCCTGACTTCAGAAGAAAACAAGCCTGAAGCGCAGCGTTAGTCTCTCTGTGCAACTAATGAGAAAAAGAATCATAGAAGAACACACTATGTTCTGTGGCTTCTGTTTTGATGTGGGAAGTCTGAAAGTACATGTTCCTGCTCGGTTAGCTACCCAGGTCTCTTTCACGAAGTGGCCTTTTCTGATTTGCCTTACTAGAAGAAATGTGGAGGATCTGGACAAAAGCAAAAGGCTGTTCTCATCAGTGGTAATTCTTACAAATGAAAGAAGACAAATCTGCAGGTGAATTCAGTGCAAGTTGTATAGGGATATGATGACTTGAGTAAGTAAATAACAGTTTTAAGGGAAGAAAAAAATGAAGTTTTTCAGAACTCTGTAAGCAGTCCACTGAATTGCTAGTAAGAAGGGATTAAGATAACAAAAAAAAACAGTATACTTACTGAAAACTTACAAAATATGAAAACAGAGCAGTGGGTGACATTTATAAATCACTGAACATATGAGACTGTGTGTATTTCCATGTCCCAGGACCACAACTGTTTTTTTGGGAGGGATTTATCTATGGAGCCCTCGTAAAATCAGAACAATAATGCCAAGACACAGCAATCTTTGTTCGTAAATGTTGCTATAACATTATGGTTTATAGTAATATTTTCTATTTTGATAGTTAACCACAAAGCTGTAACGATTCAAGTAATGTTTCTCAGGTACAAAGTCTGTGAAACAGGAATAGAAAATACTCTGTGGAAATGTAATAAGAAATTACACAGATCTTAATAGTTTTTGTATTAGTAATCTGTCTATTTATAGTTTCCTGGCCTTCAGGCAGAGAAGCAATCAGTATGGTCTTCTGAACTGTAGCTATAAGCACGATCTCTAAGAATCTTGCAAAACTCAAAAGTTAGGAAAATCTTGGATTTACTTGCAGTCTGTCAGCAGTGGTTGCTTTGCCTTTGTGCAGTGTTTTTGATACAGCGGTATTTCTTGTGACTTGTGCCCTGATTTTGTTTGCTACCACAAGGAGTCCTTTGTTTCAAACAAAACCTTGCGGTTAATTTTCTCCTAGGTCTTTTCGTGAAAAAGGAAGGTCATGGCTTATAGCATTTGTATTGTCACTGTAAAGAACTGTACAAACTGTTCCATGGACCAGGAAGTTTCTGTGATTATTAATTTAATGCTTGCTACATACTTTTTAAAGTAATACTTTCCTTTTTACAATTTCATTATCCTGTGTGTCATTTACACACTTGTGAATGATACAAATAATATTTGTGAGGATGAATTACAAAGTTGGTATAACTTATGGTTCCATAGTTAACGTGAAGTTAAGATCAAGTATAAAGACACGTTGGAATATTTAAAAGTATATTTCTTCCAGCTGGTACTAACGTCAGTGTAGTAGTAAAACAGTATGGTATTTAAGTGAGACTTCATGCATTCTCATCTACAGTTATCAGTAGCAAGTACCAATGCAGATTTTAACACCCACATAGTTCGTTGTATTCTAATATGTGGGCATGATACAGTTATTTGACATTTTACAATTTGTCCTTTGTTTGCATGCAGCGAGGAGTTATGGGCGAAGACGAGGTAATTCACTTCTGTTTGTTACAGTACAATTAATTCTGATTGAGATGTTACTGATTATTACGATTAATCCAGATCGACTATAGATGCTTATCTGCATGTTGTCTTAGTTTGGGGAAGGTGGAGGGTGTGAGGGAAGGAGGGGTACAGTCTGGGCTGGTATGGTCATTGATTTCTCTTTAGAGCTTAAATTACAAATCCCTTAATCAGTTAAAACACTGTAGCTGTAATCATAATTCAGTTCATGCTAATGGCTACTGCTTGCAGCCGTTGCCCCCTTTAAAAGTATACAGTTTGCTAGTTGTTCTAACTAATTTTGTTTTGCTTCTGTTGCAGTTACAGTGTACAGTGTAAAAATTTAAAAGCCTTTTATAAACTAAGCAAGAAATCTAGTAGGCAACTCTTAGAAAGAGTAAACAGATTTTCATAGTATTAGCCATTATATGCTCACTGATGTAATTGTATGAGAATGTGACCTGTGGTTGTTACAAAAATGTAAAGTGTGAAGCAAAGCCATCAAGATCTTTAATAGCTTCCAGTTCATGTACAACATACGCTTAAGTTCAAGTCTCTCTTGATCTCTGCATTGGTTTATAACTGATTGTTTGGTAGCCCTAATGCAGAGAGGAATGATTATCTAGATCATAGTCAATGTATGTAGTGGTGTTTTGATGATTCCTGGCAGATTCTGCTTATTTCTTTTCACTGTCATTAAACAAAAAGGAACAAGTGTTTAAAAAGGCTTCTCTTTTTAATTCACAGTCGCTGGGAAAATGTGAAACCCTAGCAAATAACCTTTTTGCTCTCTTCATCTAAGAGACATTTGAAAGTAAAGAGGAGGGAGAAGAGGGTATTAAGGAGTCGTATGGAGCATGTTACTCTAAATGTGTTAATCCATTGTCCTTTATGTCATCTTAGCTCTCTGAGGAGCTACAGTGCTTTTGGCAAACCTTTACCCACATTAAAGTAAGATTGATCTCTCTGGTATCACTTCAGAACATGTTCTGATCATTTAATTTGTACCAGGAAGACAACCTTAGATTCTCATTGTTCTTAGATTTTAACATTGGTTTGAGGGGTAAAAAATGAATTATTCTGAGGGAATACTCTTTTTCTCTTCCCCCCTATATACTTCTGCATATTTTAAGTTCTAATTGCCCTAAGCAGTACTTTCAGAGGAACAGAAAAACTTATTTTTCATGGTCCAAAGAGACACCTTCCTTAAGTACAAATTGCATTCAAAAACTAAGAAGGGGAAAAAAAGAAAAACCAAACCACACTTAAATGTTTTTGTGGCAATGTTCTAATGCCAACAAGTTTATTAAAATTAGCATGTTTTAAAGTCACTGAAGCTTCTTTTTTCCTGCAGTGTAGAGACTTGTAGAGGTAAAGAGCAGATACATGCTTTTTATAAAGGTAACCCAGCTAAATTACAGTCTGTTTAGAATTAAGGTGTTAAGAATTAACTTATATATTAGTGAAAATTCTTAAATGTTACACTGTTCACATTTTCCTGTGAGTTCCCCCAATTTGGGTCTTATTTCTTTCTTTAGCCACATTTTTCTTTCACTGTCACTGTGATAACAGCTCCATCTTCTCCATCATTCACATCAGTAATTCAGAAATTCATTGATATATCCCCCTTTTTTGAATGTGTAACCAAATCTCACCACTTCTTCATATGCATCTTTAAGATCTGATCATCCTTGCTAGTCTTCATAAGTGAAACTCATATCTGCATTACTCAGCTGCCTCAGTCTTCATAGCACAATTTTGCTTCTTATATGTCTAAATACTACATGGTCTATCACCATTCTTAATGGAAAGGAGGAGCCTGCTGCAACTTTCTGAATATGCTGTACTTTTCTCCTCTTCCCCATCAATGCCTACTTAAGACATAAATGTGAAATGCCACCATGAAGATGTACTAATTATAGCCTTCGTTGTAGTCTTGTGGTCCTGCTTTTATTTTGTGATCCTCACTATAGTTTATTGTGTTTGGTTATTCTCTGTCATCTTACATTTTTGTTTGGTATTTTTGATGTGCAATTTATTTTTTTATGGATTTAGATATCAAATCAGGGTCATTAGCCTTAACATAGGTCATTGGTCGTGATGTTTGCTGTCTGTTCTCTGGCCTTGTCTTTAAGCACTTGATTCTCAGGTAGTCTTCTGGAAGTGAATGGGTTTTATAGTGCTCTACCCTAGCTGATCAGCATAATGTCTGCAGGTGTTTCTATGGGGCTTTCCTGGTAATATTCCCCTGAAACGGGATAAAAATTAGAGGCTGCAGTATGGCTCACAGCTAAAGTACTGCAGCACTCTTAATGTCAGATGGCTCCAGTGTTACTGGACTTCATTTTATTAGGCATCATTATTCTTCATGCATGTGTCTGGAACCTACTGCTCCTGCATATAGATTTGCAGTGAGTGAATCTGGAAGAAGTTGGCTATTTGAGATGGAGGATAAACATGCTTGCCAGAGGTGTGCTAGGTTGTTCTTTGGTTTTGTTGATTATTTTTTTTTTTTTTTAGGAAACAATTGAATTTATACTTATTCTCAAAATTGAGTGAGAAACAGGAAATATGGCTCTTCAGAAACAGTGGGGGTGTTGGGTATTTGTTTTGCTTCACTGAAGTGTGGTTTGGGGTCTTTTTGCAGTTCAAAGACTGACTTACAAATTTAAAATTCTCATTGATCTTTATATTGCTAATCTAAAGCACTGAAAGATTGAATAAACTAAGATGGATATCATGGCCTTCCAAGTAGTTTCATTTTGGCATTCTCTAAAATCTGTAAATATTAAATAGGGGGGAAATAGCACATTTTCACTCCCCCCTGCCATCTGTACATCTCTTTTGATCAGTTTGCATTTGCAAAGCCATCCCGTTGAACTTTTAAGGTCTTACTCTTGCTTTTCAGGATAGCTGTACTCTTAATGCAGATTATTACACATTAGGAACCGCTATGAGGCTTCCCTCCAAAACTGTGGTAAATTCGAGAAGGATGAATTGGCACTGTGACTTACTTTCCAAGTGTTGCATTCTTGCACCTTTATTAAAATTCTTTTTTGCTTTCTGAGAAATCAATTCTGTTCTTATGTTACCAGCATCAAATACCTTTTAAAAGAGAAAACATACCTGTTTGAAACTACTTACTCTGAACCTGTTTTTTTTTGCTTCCCTCTATTTAATAAAAATGTAAGATTTTTAGACATGCTGTAATCCTTTAGGTGATGGAAGTTATCAATTCAGCTTGAAGCTAAACCAGAGGCAGGCTAATGAAACTCACTTAAGCGACCCTCAGTATGATCTCTTCCTAAATAAGACCCTTTATTTAAAAATAAACTATTACTTTCTTACTGGATGCAGCAGAATAGCTACAATATAATGTAGTATGAAGCATTATGCTTACAGCGATGTCAGCTTGCAATCATGAATTTCCTTTTTTAAGTTTAATACGTTTTTGATTTTATTAATTATTTTTTTTTTAAACTAATGTGTACTTTCCTAACATCTTGGTGTTTTCATTTTTACCTTCCAGACTGCTACTACCCCATTATATAAAACTGCATAACCATATACTGCCACAAACTATGTTAATGTATATTATTATCTTTTCTTTTTAAGGCCGTTCTTCCCTCTTCCCAATAGATGATGGTTTGCTGGACGATGGTCACAGTGACCAAGTTGGAGTGTTGAATTCACCCACCTGCTACTCAGCTCATCAGAATGGAGAACGAATTGAGCGTTTTTCTCGAAAGGTGTTTGTTGGAGGTCTTCCACCAGACATTGATGAAGGTGAGCTGCCTGAAAACTAAGCAACTAAGTTTGGAAGGACAGAGAGAGGGATGTTGAAAAACCTAAATGAAGTAGAAAAAATCCACCAAACAAAATAACATTGTGGTGCAATAAGCTACAACTACATCTATATTTTTATGAGAGTTGGTAGCTTAATATCATTTGACGTCATCCATCTGTTCAGGTTTTGAGATGATTCAGTTGTCCCTGGTTCTGCACTTGCAGACTGTAGAGTTGCATGCAGTGCTGGAATTTGTGCTCCTGCTTACCTCGCATATTCCTTTCAAATGTATCGTAGCTCTTTATAGTTTCCTCTGTTTATGCCTGCTGAGTCACAGAAAAATTCTGTCCTTAATTGAATTTCAAATTCTCCTTTAACTCTTACCTAAAGATCTCAGGAGTGGTTTAGAAAGGTTAATATTATTCCTGTTCATAAATAGAGAAACTAAGACAGAGGAAGGTCAAGTGACAGAGCACTGTGATGCATTGAACATAGAATGTACTACAGAAGCACATTGTTACGTGATGCAGTAGGATTTGCTTTGTGAAGTAGTGCTGATTTGAAGTAATCATGCCACTTAATATTAAGTTTCTCCTGTGAAGATAAATAGAAGTTACATGCCAACTTTGTAATGTAAACAGAAGTCTCTTTACAAGGGACTTTACAAGTTCCTTTACACTGTAATCCTAGAGTGCCTTGCAAGCCAAATAAGGTGACTGTTGTTAATTAATCTTCAGACATGGAAAGATCATATTTTTGGTTTCATAGAATCATAGAATCAACTACGTTGGAAAAGAACATAGAATCATAGAATAGTTAGGGTTGGAAAGGACCTTAAGATCATCTAGTTCCAACCCCACTGCCATGGGCAGGGACATCTCACACTAAACCATGTCACCCAAGGCTCTGTCCAACCTGGCCTTGAACACCGCCAGGGATTCAGCATTCACATCTTCCCTGGGCAACCCATTCCAGTGCCTCACCACCCTTACAGTAGACAACTTCCTTCTCATATCCAATCTAAACTTCCCCTGTATAAGTTTGAACCCATTACTCCTTGTCCTGTCACTACAGTCCCTAATGAAGCATCCCTATAGGGCCCCCTTCAGATACTGGAAGGCTTCTCTGAGGTCTCCACTCAGCCTTTCTTCTCCAGGCTGAACAGCCCCAACTTTCTCAGTCTGTCTTCATATGGAAGGTGCTCCAGTCCCATGATCATCCTCATGGCCCTCCTCTGGACTGCTTCCAACTGTTCAATGTCCTTTTTATGTTGAAGACACCAGAACTGCTCACAATACTCCCAAGTGAGGTCTCACAAGAGCAGAGAAGAGGGGCAGGATCACCTCCCTCGACCTGCTGGTCACGCTTCTTTTGATGCAGCCCAGGATACGGTTGGCTTTCTGG
>JAOEHY010034669.1:15910-28410 GCA_025447955.1 Psilopsiagon aurifrons
GTGTTTAAGTATTACTTGCATGTACAGGGAAGAACCGTGTATACATATATTTAATACGATGTTGGAAACTGCTAAAGATGGGCTAAATAGTAAGAAAGCTTTGAGATTGATCAGTAATTAGCAATTTATAAATATATACTATATTAGCCCAAGGAGGATTTTTGGGGATATTTTCCTAGTTTTAATCTCCAGTTTCTAATTTGTTCCCCTGCATAGAGTCAATTCAGTGTATATATTTTTGTTCAGTATCATTAGAGATTTGACGTATTATTTCTTTCCAAAGACATAATTATCCAGTTCTGGACTGATTTACATAGTAGTCTTCTCTGGGTGAAGAGATACAGCCTGCTCAGTTTTCCAGGCTCTGGTTCCTTCCAGGCTCCCTGCTTACAGAAAGTCCTGAGGGAAGGCCAAGTTCAAGATAAATATTTCCTTGCTTTAAGAAATGCAAAGCACATCCTGATGCATCAAGGCTGGTTGCCTCCTGAGAAACGCTAACTGCTTGTTCTTAACTAATTACATTTTTGTGTTGGTTCACCACAAAATTAGGCCCCAAAAAAACAGGAATTTAAAAAAACTTAACACTAATCTCACAAGGAAACTCTGTTCTGAGGCAGAAAAGAAATTACTCTGTTGAGATCAAGTACAAAGTCTGTAAGTGATCTGCCAACTGTAATGGAGAATTCCTTCCTTTCTGACTTGCCACTGTTTATCAGAATCCCTGCTGGTACGCAGTTGGCAAACATACTTATTTATGAAACAATACACGTGTCCAAAGCAATTTGCTGAGGTGAGAGCTCCTTCTTATAATAATGAAGCTCTCAAACAAGTGATGCCATGAGGATATGCAAATCCAAAGAAGGCCTTTAAAAATGTGCCCAGTTGTTTGTGTGCTGTGTACTATTTATAGTCTATTTCAAACAGAGGATAATCTTATTTAGACAGGACAGTACCGCCAGCCTTTTCTAATTGCCTGCGTGTTTCTATTGCCATCTATCACAGCAATTGTGCAGTAGCTTCATTTATTCAAAATTCTTAACTGCTGATTTAGAACTGATGGAAAAAATATGTTGAAAATATTCTGTTTCTAGTTTTAAGAGGCAAAACCCTGGGTCTATACCAGTTCTGTTTAACTTCTTACCATCTTATTTGATCACACTGGGTAGGATTGAACTCTGGATTCAGGCAAGTAACTGTAGGTGTCTTCATATGTGAATTAGTGCTTAAGCTTCTTTCAGTCAATGGGAGTCTGGCGAATAGTCAGTGGAGTATAAAGGGCTATTCAGGTAACTGTAACATAGGCACATTAAGCCTGATTCATTTACCCAAAATAAGGATATCTGTAAGATTTATATAGGTCCCACAAATGTAGTGCAGCACCTATTGAAGGCCCACATCATTCTGGAGCCACCAGCTGACGGTTAAGCAAAGTCCTGTAGAGGATAAATGGTGCTAGACGCCTCCATGTCCCACTTGGTCACCACTGACCACATTAACTGGCTCTCTGTATAACACCACGGGCCTGAGCACAGTCACTACAGGAATATGGAAATACATGGTTGCATCTTTAAGTGACTCCTGCTTCCCCCTACTCAAAAGTCCCTCAGCTGATAGCTACATTACAGTTGTGTCAGCCTGCATTTTTTCACTTTAAGTGTATTTTGGAGTTAATTCTCCATCAAAGTGAACAAGTGACAAATTTGTATTTACAAAAATTCAGTATGGTGATGAGATCTCTTTGAAGAGGAATAGATTAAATGTTCTGTGAATTTCCAAAGTGTGAATTCTTCCCATCAGATGTAGATCCAGTGTCTTCATTAATCTGAAGTTTACACTGTTTCCTTCTGATTTAAGCTAAGATGTGGCATTCTGTGGCAAGAAACGCACTGCACTGAGAGCATTTAGTCTTCTCTGGGGGGAATCGATCAGGACAGCAGAGAAACAAACCCCAAAACAAAATACAGTGACTGGCACAGGCAGTGCCATACTGGCTTGCACTGATTTTCTTGACTCCTCCAAGCCATTAGTGATTGGAGTTAAGTGGGGTTTGTTAGAACTTTAAGCTGGTCTCTTATTTCTACACAGAATATGCATAGCAGAAACGGTGTCCTTTCTCCTTCTGGCGGACTTCAATATTATTGTGAAATAAAGAAATTACACCTTGCTCAGAAAATCATGTTAGCTACCAGTGTGAATCTGGTCTAGAATACTTTCCTGTTGGTTTGTTCCTTATGTAATAAATAAACAAAATGAAAAGATTTAGCTTGGTAGTGCAGCTAAGGCTCTTCAGACTTACGTGGTGGGCTTTCTGTTTCCAGTGCTGAGCCAATACATTAAAAATAAAAACTAAAAAAAATTCTTGGTCTTGGTCCATTGAGAGATTTCAGCTCAGAATACAGGTGACTATAACCAGTGCAGTATCTTTAGCTATCAGGGAATGTAGTTCTAAAGGAAATCATCATCTCCAGGAAGATTTGTTTGTTATTTGAGGTACTTTCCTGAGGAAAAGTATTATCCAAGCCACCCACACTGATTGCCTTTGAAAATATGAGTATCAGTAATACTTCTAGTGTTAGGCAGAGGAATTTAATCAAGTGATAAGCACTAACAAGGGTTGCCTAAACTTTGTCTCCCACAGAAGGCATAAATTTTGGTAGAGGTGCCCATGAACAAGAAATTTTTATGAGACTGTTTCATCTGGTACTGCTCCCCTTGTGAGATGTGTACAAAACGTATAAGCTTTGTCTCTTGACATGTAATATCTGATCATGACCTGCTACTGTTGGTGTACATATGACCCAAAGGTATGAAGCAGCTTCCTTCAAAGAAAACTGTTACCGTAACTTTGCTTTTCCATTGTAAACAGACTTGTATTGCTGTTGGGTGTGAAGCTGTTAAATGATTGACATGGTACACCAAAACCCCAAGAAACTAGGGAATTAAGCTGTTTTCTAGTGCAATAAAACATCTACTTTTCACCTTACCTTCTCTCCATCTTTCAATATGACATGAACTTTCTATTGCACATCATGATTGTACTACTTCAAAAAAGAACTAGTTAAGCACTTCATCTTTTTCATCATACTTGCACATGTGACTTACCACCACCATACTAGCTTTGCAGACATTACACATCCCTGATAGTTCATGAATTATGGATGTTCAGGTGAAAAATAATCCAATGAAATCATATATTGAGAAAAGAGAAAGGGCTAAGACTAAAGTTTCTGCCATATGGTTTTTGGCATGTGGTAGCTGTAGTAACAAGAAGAGCCACAATTTATGATGTATAAATGAAATGCCAAAGATAAGAGTGCACTTTACCGTTGCAAGCATTTCCCAGCTAATGAATATAGACTTGTTGCCTGTGTAACTGGTGTTCTTTGGCAAAGTCTGTGGCTAATGTATAATTGATCTGTGCAGGAAATGGCCTCATCAAGGGCAAGTGATGGAGAGTAGTTTGTATGCAGACTGTGCAAGTCTAGCCTTCTTTGGGAGGGATTGGCTGTCTTGTGTGCATAGCAGTAATATGTGGGACCTGAGCAAATTATCTTCTCTAGCCAGCTTTCTTCACTGAGAGAACTGGTCATTTTCCTCCAGGCTAGACTTAAGGAGCGAAATAAAATGCACTGTAAATCATTGAAGTACTAGAGCTTTGCAGCTAAACTACAGCCAGACCAATTTGATAGGGCAGGCTATACCCTGACTTTCTCTCTGTCTGCAGCTAAACTCAGACACAAGCCTGTCTGATGCTTAAAATCAAGTGGGATGAACCCAGGCATGAGTACATTTTCTGCAGATAATGTTGAGAAAGCAGTATTAATGTACAGTTTTGATATTGATTTCCTTTTATTTCAGGTGTGGTAGGATATAGTAATCCTAATTGTTCCTTCAGCAAGTTCTTATATTTGAATTTTCTGTCTTTTTACAAGGCATCAGATTTAAGCACATTAATAGCTGCAGACGTACAGGATCATGTGAAGACACTGACCAGCTTTACGTATCAGGATCTCTATGGCAGTACTCTTAATTTGCTTTAGGATGAGAACTGATGGAAAACCGGCATCTGGCAAAATATTTTACTTCCTTCTGGCTCTGAGTTTTACTTTGTATGCCTGATGCCTTGGTTGGTATCGTTTGCATTTAGCACTCCCTTTGATTAATCAAGTTTTGCACTCCCATCATTCCTATTCACATTGAGAACTCAGTACAAGAATGTGTGTGCCTGGTTTCACACAAATAATGACAGTTACATGAGTCTGGTCTCACTGCACCAGTCTGCACATGCTGTCATTCAGTGATTGGGTTTTGCATGGGTAATATGTGGATTTTAAATTCTGAAATAAATACTGATAAATATCCTCATTTAAAGCATGTTTTGAATTGAAATAATCACTAAGCTTGAGTTAAACAGGTTGTCACTAAAAATATTGTTCAACAATAAAAAATGGACTTCACAAGGAAATGTTTCAGTCAAAGGCCAAAGATTCCCTGTGGCATATTAGTTAGGAAACTAAGAAAGATTTACATAAAAAAGTACAGAATAGCTAAAACACTGTCATGTATACCTTGTGGGTAGCTGTGATATGACAATGGTATGAGGGGTAAGAGGTGAGGTACAAGTTATTTGAAAGAGCAGTATAGGCCTAGCAGCTTTTTCTTTAAATCCTACTTTGTACTGATACGTCTGAAATCAGTTATGCATTTGCATGTGTAATGTTACATTCTTCTCAATATATTATGGTCCTTTTAAAGTGTTTGGGGTATGTTTGCAACCCTAATTACACGCTTGGGCACCCTTAAAGTAAAAAATCTGTATCTATCATTGTACTGTAACTGTGTTCTAACATGTGAAGTTCTTTGCTTGTCTGACTTTCCTTAGGCTGTAGCATTAAATAAGCATTTTAATTCCTATTTTTGTAGCATTTGTGAGGTTTGCTGGGTCACTTACATAACAAAGTACTTTGATCTAATCTCTAGAAGAGAGATAAGTCCTTTGTGCCAAGTCGGATTTTCATTGTGTAATGTCCCTTGCTGCCAATGAGTTACGTTCAGCCTGGACTTCCAGTACACAATAGAGCAGACATGTTTGCTTTTATTTGTTATTAGTCTCTTTTGACAATTATTTTAAGGATAGAATGTCTGTTGATCATGGCAAGGTAGTGCATAGCTAAAGAAGATGACTAATAACAAAGAATCAGTTTGACTTACTTTCAGAGTAAACGTATTTGTATGAAGAAGTCACTGGCAAAGATGACTAATAAAAATAAAGATAAGAGGAAAAAAATAGCAGTTGGTTTGGCTTTCTTTCCAGGTTATGCATTCCTCCTGTTCCAAGAAGAGAGTTCTGTTCAGGCCCTGATTGATGCCTGCATTGAAGAAGATGGAAAGCTCTATCTATGCGTTTCCAGTCCTACTATCAAGGACAAACCAGTAAGTAAACAGTAGATGGCCTGCAGGCTGTAGCTGCCATCTGTCCAAAGCTGCATTTAAAATGATGAGGAATATAATCAAAAGCAAACTACCACTGGCAGAGCTCAACATCTGGAACAGTTGGATGATTTTAAAATTGTAGTGTTTTGAATTAATAGGATTAAAACAGAGCACCTAGACAAGCTAATGTTATGAATGTTTTGACAGTTTATATATGCTGATGAACATGTATCCATGATGTAGTGAAACTTAAAGTAGCTTATCATTTTCTTTCCCAATTTAATAGGTTCAGATCCGTCCTTGGAATCTAAGTGATAGTGACTTTGTGATGGATGGTTCTCAGCCACTTGATCCTCGAAAAACAATTTTTGTTGGAGGGGTCCCTAGACCATTAAGAGCTGGTGAGTGTAATCTGTAGCTGTTTTTACGAGTTGCAGATTATTGGAAATAATTTCAATCATGAATACTTTTGTATAGTTATGTATGGATAGCTATGGATATATTCATATAAAAATAGAAGATTGTCGTGATAGTTACAATAACCACAGTACAATATTTACTGTATTACATTTCTCTAGTAACTGTTTTTGTCTGGCTTTTGCCAAAAATCACTGTTCATCATTAGGATTCACTAGAAACTGTTACATGTCTAAGCCTGTAGGAAAGATTTTGCTCCTATTAGAAAAACTGTAGTGTAACCTACGTCACAAAAGAGTTTTTACAATAGCACTGTGAGAACATCTCTGCCACGCTCCATGAGAATGTGGAGCTCTATTTGCGCTTGCTTATCATTGCGCATTAGCTACTCTGCTACTGCCATCAGGTTGCTAATATGGACAAGGCAAAAAAAACAGGTGACAAAGGAGTAGAATTAGGGAAAAAGGGAAGAAATTCAGAGAACAAGTACATTCTGTACGGCACAGCACTGCATGAGATTGCAGGACTCTTTCTAGACTCTTGCTGGAGTGTGTGAACATAAAACTAATTGTTTCTGTAGCTGAGGAATGTTTGGTCTACAACCTGCACAGTCTGCTCTGTGAGATTGACCACAGTAGTCTTTTACAGTATTGCATGGGGGCCTTCTAGTGAATAGGTTGAAGTGAATCTTGGAAGTAGAAGCATAACACACAAATCCTGTTTCCTAGTAGAATGACTCCTAGACTTCATTAGTCTTCCATAGTTTGTAATGAATTTTATTCTTGCAGAAAGATGAGCTTTCAGATGGAAGGTGTAGGAGAACCAAGAAATAATAGTGCAGATTTGGGGTATAAAGAATCTTTTTTTTTTTTTTCTGTCTTGGACCTGCAATGCTAAAGCTTTTCTGTTATTTTATTTTATTTCTAAAAGTGTATTTTTTGAATGTAGCACAAATTTGGTAAATGAGCATAAACACAGCATGCTCACCTTCTGACTCAATTTAATTTTTCTTAAAATTCAGTCCAAATATTTCAGATTACTGTGCTGAATGTCTGTGGTAAACCTTAATGGATGTATTCTTACGCTTAGCTTTCAAATGCTCTGTGTATGTGAAAATGAAACTTTCATGGCATTGTGAAATAAGAATCTTGGCTTCCTAAAAGCAGTAAAACAGGAGGAGACGTTTCAAACAACTGTTAAACATCTATGACTGCTGACACTTTCATACCCTAATATAGAGGATGCTAATCCTGGAAAAGTATTTTCCACCTAAATGAATTGCAAAACTGAATTCAATATAATATATTACAGATTGCTAAAATACTTGATCTCTAAAATAGATTTTTGTTTCTGTGAACTTCCATACCTGTGGTTAAGTGTAGCACTGTAAAGATAATCAAGCTCTGTATGGCTGATGAAAAGATGCTAACTGCATCTTTAAATTCAAGTAGGACATAGAGCATTAAGACAGCCAGAGACATGTACCAAGGAATTTGTGGTGTATGGATCTATTTTACCCAGCTTACATTCCATGCCTGCCCAAAAATCTTTTGCTGTAATCCCCTGAAGAGAACTGCCCTGGAATTTCAATTCCAGGTTATCAAGGACTGCAAGGATTTACAATTCCCTTGTTCCTTGGATGTATGTATCCACAGTGTGAAAGATCTGTCTGCTGAGTATTTCTTAGTTTAACATGTTTTTATTTTTCTTGTTATTCCTGTTGCATCAGCTGTTCCAAAATTAATTATTAAAATTCACTTTTCTAGTATTTTTAAGTATAAGCATTCTACTAAATTTGAGCACTAAGAACAGTTTAAATGAACACTATTTTGTTTCTTAATAGTGGAATTGGCTATGATCATGGACCGTCTCTATGGTGGAGTTTGTTACGCAGGAATTGATACTGACCCTGAGCTGAAATACCCAAAAGGTGCTGGACGTGTTGCTTTTTCCAATCAGCAGAGTTACATTGCTGCCATCAGTGCTCGGTTTGTTCAACTTCAGCATGGCGATATTGATAAACGAGTAAGTTACACAGACATGTAAATAAATATCAGGATGCTTCTCTGTGAAGGAACTTTTTGCTGTAGTAACATTGCGTATGATTGGCTCTCATGCCAGCTTCCGTGTTTCTTTTAGTATTCCTGTAACGCTACTAGTTCCAAGAGTTAAACCATGGATGCCCCCAAACAAGCAAATTGCATTTCACAGTGTGTCAGTTTGTTCCTTGGACATATGTTAGACCATATGTTCTTTCAGTTCTGGAGTTCCTGGTTTTGTTGTGTATGAGCAAAGGGCTTGCAAATCTTCCTCTCTCCCTTGTTCTAATGAAACCAAATACTGTGATAATTCCTCTGTCATTCACAGGAAGCTCCAGTATTCATTTGCTTCAGATAAGCTTTATATTTGCAGCCGCCTTTAATTTCAGTCATAATTCAGTCAGTGCTCAGCACTTCAGAAAGTCAATCGAGTTCAAAACCTAAAGTACAAAATGTCCCATCATTTCTGTTTGAGAATATCTTCTTAGCATTTACCAATGCACATTTCTGGCTACTACAGATGCTTATTGCTAGCTAAAGCAAACCTAACTTTTAGTAAGAATCTAATCAACTTCATTACTTCTAATTAGAGGTCTAAGAGTAGGAAAGAGAACTGTCATTTAAATTATGTCAGTTTTAAGTGTCCCTGGTTTTGATGTCAAGAGCTGCAGAGGTAGACATTGGTATTAATAGATGTTCTCTTTTTTTTTTTTTTTTTTTTAAGAAAAAAAAAAAAAAGAGTCTTAGAGGAAGAAAGGTTGAGTAAGTAAAGTAGTTCAAGGTCCAGTCCCTCTACAGATCAAAGACACAGGAAAAAGAAAGTAGTACAGTTAACAAAAGCCTGCTTGTAGGGAGGTAGCATGTGCTTCTGTCCTTTCAAACAGACAAAGTTAATACAGCTTTACATCTGTCTCACAGATACCAGTTGCCTAGTGAGCTGAAACCCCCCCAAACATGGCCCTTTCCAAAGGATGAGTGAGTCTGAATGTGGGTAGTGAACCAGGCTTTACATTAAGATGTGAGGGCTGTTTCATTGGTGGGATTGCTGTCCTTGTGATTTGCAGTTGACTTTTACTGATAGCTCTACCTTTTGGCTAATTACATAACCACAAAAACAGCCATCACAGTGAGACTGTGTGAGGGGAAATAAAACAGTTAATCATCTTGCATTTCAGTATTCAGACAAAAGGGGAGTAGCCACCAGAATCCAGAGCTCCCAAAGAGATGCTATAGGGATATAGCTTAGGCTGTTTCACGAATCATCTGTAGCGCATCTAGCTGTGAAGTGACCTGTCATTCAAGTTGGAGGTGGACAGGTAGATCCCATCCAAATTAGTTTTCCTTCAAAGGCAGGAAGATGTGAGCTCGAACCCTGTAAATTAGGAGAGAGTTCTGCCTTTGTTCGGGAGTGTCCTTTGCAGTGAAGGAGCATATGGTAGATTTGCAGTACCATCTCATGAGAGAAGAAGAAAAGGTGTGAACCTACCTTTGAAGGCTGCCCTTCCAAGTATGTTTGTGTGTTGTGTTGTTGGGATTTTTATGATAGGTTATGAGAGATTTTAAGGCCTCTTTGGATTCTGAGCAGCCATCTGAAATGACTGATTGCTGTTTGCAGGGAAGGGATATAACTTGCTAGTAACACTGAAGTACTTCAAGTACATTGGGCAGTAAGTCCCCAGTGTAAAACAGTGGCCATGTGCTGCAGGCCTCTTGGAGCTCAGACAAGAAAAGATACCCACAAAATTTACCTCAGATACTAGATTTCAGAAGCACAATATTTGAATTGTATCCATGAGAATTAATTTATGAAAACGGTAGTCATGATTTCTTCAGTCACTATTAAGAAGAAACAAGTTCTAGGCTTTGTCTTTAAACACCTAAATTTCAGTTTCTGTTTTTGATTGTTAGGATTTGAATTGTTTCTTAAGCACAGCTTTTCTGATACGTGAAATCTATTATTTTTTAGTCAAGTTTTCTCTTAAATCTGGAATTTGGGCATTTTTATTAGCATCATTGATTTTTCTTATTTTTACGAGTGTGCTACTGCTGAAGTGTTTCACTTGCAAAATACAGCAGTGCCAAATCTAAGTATTTCAATAATTTTGTAGACCTCTTGATGGGGGAGGGTTTATGAATTCTTTGTTTATTTCAGAGGGGTTTTAACCTTTATTTTTTAAATAATCTTCTCAAATCATATGGTCAGTCCTTATTATATAACTTTATAGATGTATTTATATAACCCAGTTATTTGCGTTACTGAAGAGTAATAGAGGACAGTCTTTTTAGGGAACACTTTAACTCTTAGCTGTTTCTGAAAGTATGAAAAAGCTGTTTGCAGAAACAGTTTCTTCCTGCTTAGAGTTCATATACTAATGCTTTTTCAGGCTCTGAAAATGCTTTCATATCGGTACTACTGCTGATTTATGGATGAGTGAGCAGTTTGTGTAAATCTGTAAACCATTGTTTTTGTAAATGGATAAGATAGTCCTGCTTGGCTACTGCTTTCATCTGAGATGTGTCTGTATGCCGGACAATAAAGCCATGTATTATGTATTTCAGTGAATCCTGAAGGCAGGCTGTTTCCCTACCCTTTGCCTTAGCAGTAGCATTTCTTTGCCAGTTACATCCAGTTTCTGCAGGCCTGCTGTCCTGTTGCATTCTATCCATAACCAGTTTTGTCTGTGTAAAAGTCTTTATATATTGCTAAATTTTGTTATCCTTCTGAACTCCAGTTTAAAAGTATTTATAGCTTTTTTTTGTACCTACCTTTTCCTACCTTAATTGGTCTTAGTGTCACAGTTGCTTAGCAAACATTAGCTGTGATCTTAACTTCTTCCTTACCTAAGTACTCTGCAGCTTCTCTCCAGTTCTTTGATGTGCAGATATGTTTAGTTTCTCTAACAGATGTTTTTCTTCAGTAAAGTCCTCCTCATTCTGTTTTATCATGTATGAATGTTCAGCTCCAAACATTTCCTTGAAACTCATTTGGAGTTTTCAGCTCCAAACAATTCCTTAAAATGTTGTTAACTTTCATGTGCCAGCAATCTGCCTCTGCTTCATGTAATACTCCATTCCCCAAAGTGCTTCTCTAATAACTTTGAAATGATCTTCATACCAATCTTGGTCCATTAAAGCACTGGAGCTTGAAATACATGCTGCTTCATGCTTTCAGTAATTGTGAACCATGGACACAGTCACTGTGTAAGGTACCTGTTTATTGGAAAGTTTGAGTGTAATTTGTGATAAGGCAGGTTGTTGTAGAGAATAAGTAGCGGGGCTTGTGCTGAATATAGATTACTGGAAGAAGCATACTCTATTTCAAACATAAATGCATTTGACATGTCTAGTATGACCTCTGCTTCTGAAGCTAAGAACATGAAGATAATTATGCTGTAAAACTTCTGAGTGGGTAGCTGTAAGTGTAGATTTCTTCCTCTGGAGGCAGAATGGAAAAAAAACCAGCATTTTAAACTTCATATTATTTCAAGCATACTCTGAGTGAATCGTACATAAAGTCAATGTCTTTATGTGGCAGTCTTCTCAGGCGATAGTATCTCAGAAAAATACTTGTTACATCAGTGAGTTTTAGTATGAATTGGAATAACTCTTTTTACCAACAAAAGGCTGAAAATACCGTCTTTAAAAGTGAGGAAAATGTGGAAGACAGCGCCACATTCCTTAATGATGGGGTGAACTCATTTTGTGTTTTATTATGAAGCTGTTTTTCGTGTCTGATCCCAGTCTGTAACAGTTCAGTTACACAAAGACATAATGCAAATTTACCACTGGATTCCTGCCACTTTTCTACTCAGGCAGTCATATGAGTTTGGGACGCTGTGTAAGACAGGTGTTTCTAGCAGGCTGTAGATTTTAAAAGACCACTTTGCAAAATATTTTCAGAAATACATTGAATACAAATTCTAAAGCCGTGAAAAGGGAAAGTAATAAATGATGAACATCTGTAGCTACAAATCTGACTATATTTTAGAAGTAGGGAGTGAATTTCCGGGGATCAAGAGTACTGAAAGATCTGTATTCCAGCCTGCAGAAAGTACTTCTAATTTGCACAAAGAAAATACTGTGTGCAGAGTCTTACACTTCATATTTAAAAAAGTTTAATGTATAAATAGTTGCATTCTTGTGCGTTCAGTTGTTTTTTGCTAAACAGCATAAAGTTGGGTGCCATGTTGGGGTACATTTGGGAGCTGATGAGATGAATTGGGACACCTTTTGGCTTGTTTTCTACATATACTTCGATATCATCATCTGCCAAGAACATCCTTCCAGAATAAGATAAGGAGAAGTTCTCATGTAGGTATTTATTACATATATCATGTACTTACAAAGATTTGCCTTCAACTGTTCTGCTTTTACTGTATGGATAGATCTTTAGCTGGTAAAGAGTAATAACTGGTTAATTGGATAAAAGCGCCAATATGTCCTCCTTTAGGCTTCTGGTTGGTTGTTTTTTTAACCAGAAAAAACTTGAATGCTTTCATACGACTTTAAAGTAGGAAAAGGCATTAACTGTTTCTGGTTTACTCCAACAGGTGGAGGTAAAGCCATATGTGTTGGATGACCAGATGTGTGACGAATGCCAGGGTGCACGAT
>JAOEHY010034669.1:33764-72445 GCA_025447955.1 Psilopsiagon aurifrons
GGGGACCGTTGTGTTGGGGCTTGGGGTTTGGTTTTAGTTTTAGAATATCACTGTCTGGCTCTGGAAATAAACAGTCTTCTTCTCATCCCTTCCCCTTTCCCCTCAGGTCAACAGCTTCCCCTCCCTTCCTCTGGTCAGTTTAATATGGAGATGCTGCCTGAGTCTTGTTGTACAGAATGAGCACACAACATTTTCTCCTGGGAGTTGGTTCATGCAAAACACTGCCCTGCTGAGAGAGTGGAAATTTACCCATAAGACATTCTTCCAGCAGCAAGACTCCAGAGGAAACCTGATCAGAATTTTTAAAGACATGCCTTGATTTTCTCTACAATTCCTTCAAAGTTTCGTGTGGAAAAAATATAAAACAAATGTTTAAAGTTTGTTACGCTTGGTCTTGACCAGAAACGCACTGAGAGGGTCTCATTTGGGGATAAAAACTAAGAAGAAGACAGCAGTGGATTATTTTCAACAGATTTTCTGCTGCTATGGCTTCTCCTGCAATTTCTTTTTTGTTCTTCTCTCCTCCTCCTGACTATCAGTTTATAGTCTCTGCAGCACTTTGGCTGATCAATACGCCAGCTTTCCCCCCTCCACACACAGGCAGAATCTGACTGACTTTAAGATATGCAGGTGACATTTGCAAAATAAAACCATTTATTTTTACTGCTCAAGTTTCTGTCACAGATTTATCAAGAAAATATATTTCCAAGGAACACAGAACTTGAGAAAGGTGATGATTTTTAAGATGTTATTTCTTAATACACATTGACAAAATGTGTAGGAGATCTATAGAGTGAATTTAAAAATCTCTTAAGAATGGAACCTGTAATTTTGGGCCTTATCCAAAGTCCAGTGTATTCTCTCCCTTACCTCAGTATGCCTCAAACCAGCTTTTTATTGTTTAATCTCACTCTGATTGATTTCAGCAGCACAGCTCCCACTAAATTTTATTATCATAATAAATTTAACCTTTATACATTCGTAGTACCTGAAAGTTGCAACTAGGGTAGGACCCAGTGTGACAGGTAGTATTTACAAACTCCTTACTGAATGAAAGTCCCTTCCTTCAGAGGTTTCAGTTGTTACAGTCAGTTTGCAGATTAACATATCCCACAGTGTTATATCAGGTAATGCTGGCATGGTAAGACCTAATGAATCAGTGAAGTCAGCCAGATGAAAAAGGACTTTGCAGAAGAAATTTTCTTATAAAGACATTTTTAGGAGAGGGAACAGATCTCTGTTAATCTTCAGCAAATAAGCATTGCTAAATAAGATGCAATACTGGAAACTTGATTTTGTCCCTTCACCACCTGCAGTAGTAGGGAGATTGTTTTCATCTTTCTCTGCAGCAGCACTGGGACACTATGTTCATTCTGGTGACCACATTTTTTAAATAATATTGAAAGTGGATCCAGGAGTTAAAAAAAAGATTTGAGGGATGGAGAACATACAATGAGGTTTCAAATTTGGTGTGTGTAGATTAGAAAAGAAGGTTGAAATATGATTGCAACATTTAAACACCTTCAAAAGAAGAAATCACCAAGCTGTAAATGGCTTTTTAAATTCCACAGAAAAAGATGTAACAGGGAGCCATGACTGGAATTTATATCCAGATAAAATAAATACTGGAAGGAGGGTACAATTGTAACAATCACTGCACTGGATTCTTGGAAGTACCAAGAGAAGTAGCAGATTCCCTGTGCCCTGATGAATTTGAATCAAAAAACCCTAGAAAATCAGTGCTAGCCAAACACAAGTAACTAAGATTATTGATGAGATAATCATTGAAATTCTGCAGATATAAGAGGTCAAACTGCACTACTGATAAACTTAAAGATCAGACCTACTTGCTCAGATAAAAAGTAGGAATTCTGAAATCATTTTTGGTACAAAGCAACTTAGATTTCTGCTAAAAGGTTTCTATTTTGGAGAAACAAGTGGTTGGAGTACTTGTATGTTTCAGCCCCCATAGGGTACATGACACCTTAACACAAAACCCAGTATTTGAACTCATCATTATTACTTAATTTTCTAATTCCACTTCCTAAGGACTTCCCAAGGACTTCCCATAGTTACATCCTATTTGTAACTATCCATCAGCCACCTGTCGCTTTGTTTCCCTGTCTGTAGTGAAATTCTATCTAGCCTGGGAGAAATGTTTTATCTTGCCCAAGTGTCCACTATACAGTAATGCAAACACAAAAACAGGCATCACAGTAAATGATTAGTAAGAAACTCATTCAAGACACTTCTAACTTGAAGCATCTTGAATGAAGTGAAGATACTGCATGAGCTACAGATAGTCCAAGTATAATCTGGTTGCTGCCATTATTCTGAAATGCATGAATTCTATGCAAGTTTCCTGTGGTCTGCTCCACAAACCCAGGATGCTGATGACTATCAGTAAACTCGGTACCAAGCAGAATCATTGAGATGCTGATCCACCCCAAATTGAATCACAGCTGGAGGATTAGCCTGAATCACAAATGGAGGCTCTTAACTGTGGATGAGACCAATTCCAGAAGGCATTACATAATACATTGTAATAAAACTTAATGAGGGGTAGGGAAGAATTTAAGCATTCCTGGAAACTGGCAGTCTAATTTTTCTCCGCCTCAGGGACATGTAAACTAGCATTCACTTAATCACAAAAAAGTAAATATAAATTCTTTAATTTTTCATATAATAATGAAGACAGACTCTATGCATACCTTCTTATGTCCATAAGCTTAGCATGGTACTTATTCACCTCTTTCTCTCTGCTCAGTATGTTCCACATTTACTACAACCTAGTAACAAGACATAGGTTAATAATCAAGGAGATTAATTTTAAAAAGGCATTTTGCTATGGACACTTTCCAGTAAGAGAGGGTCCTTTCTCATTCACACTACTCCTCTGTGTTTTGATGCAGAGGCACTCCACCTTTGAATGGTTTGAATTCCTCACAACGCTGTACTTGTGGTTGTAAAAACACTTTAACACAAAGCACAAGTCCCTCATAAATGTCCCTTTTACCTGACGTCCACGTATAATATTTCTGTCTTTCTGCGCTGAGGGTGGAGGTCTTTGTTTGAAGCTTCCAGTCTGTCCACTCAAAACACTCATCTCCTGATCCTCAGAACAATCTGAACAGCCTTCTTTTCTTCTGATGCAGGCTGTGCAAAATTCAATACAAAACTAGAGCATAGAGGAGATGTAACTTATTGGTATTAATGATTTTTTGAATCCAGCCTTCCAAAAAGCAAACTCCATAGAGATTCTACAGCTGCTTATGATCAATTTCAACAGCTAATCTTTTTGACAACATGATGGGTAAGACTATGTGTCAGTAAAATTCTGAAGAGCACCTGACCGTAGGCTTTTCTGTAAGATAGTTTGCACATGGCGAAGAAACATGAAAACTGCTTTACCTGACTCCTATGTCACACCTCTGACAGCCTCAGTTAAAGATACCAAAATAAAGAATACAATAGCCTCAAATTCATAGAACTTTGTTAAGCATGAAATTCGTAGAAATCTTCCACCAGTACCTACGCAGATTCTCACTGTTCATAGTGTGCAAGCAAAACTCCTATTCCTCGGTTATTCTGCACACGCAGTGTAGATAACAAAAGTGTAGTGATTTGAAATTGTAAACCTGAGTATAGAGCCTAAATTTGTCTTTAGATTGTATACATTGGAGAAGAGCCATGTCTTGGCAATGAGAAGTGCACACTGCACACTGCACATAATAGAGTACAGCCTTCAGGCTCAAGTAACTACAATCGTACAGACATTTACTTTATTTGCATTATAAAAGTGAGATTCACCAAGAGTCTACTGGCTTAAGAGCTCCTTAGCAGCTAGTGGAAGGCAAGGGAAATAAGAAAATAGTCTGGCAATTCCTTCAAGATAATTCTGTTTCTGTAAAAATTTTAATGGAGGAAATAGATATCAAGCATGTATATCTATGCCTTTATATGAGATGGTAAAGTTCATTTAAAAATTTCTTTGGTTGTTATTAAAAGATCCATTCCTTTGAAAATTTCTTTACAAATTCCTGCTTACATTAAAATTTTACAGCAAGCCATGCAGCACAATACAAATTGCATCAATTAACTACAACATTTGTATGCTACACTGATAGAATGCAAAAGTACCTGTAATACATAAATTAGGTAGATAACAAAGATATAAACTGAGAAATAAATTTGCCCAAACTTTGCAAGATAAAAAAAGTAAGTTATTTAATTTCCATTAATGAGAAAGAAGAAATACGCTGTTGAAAGAAAACCTTTCTAAAAGCAAAGAGCAATTACGTTTCATGCTCAAAAGACCACAGATTCCACATAAAACTCACAATGCTCCACCAATTATTTGGAGTTCAAATTCCCTTATTGTAGCAATTGAAACAATCTCAAAGAGTGCAAAAATTACCGAGTTGAAAAATCTATTCTTTCAAGAATACCATGCATTCATTTCGCACATAAACGATCTTAAAGTATTTCAGAAGGTGCTGTACTTTTTAGTTTTAAAAGTAAAAATAACATCTATCACTTTAGTAACACTGTTAGACATCTTTTAAATAGATATTAAACAGAATTATAGACATGCTGGAGAAGATAGCTTACATTCACTGAAAAGGCTACTGTAGTGCATTAGTCTTTAGATAAAGTAATGGGATCTTTTCCATGTATTAACAATCCTCCGTACAAAAGGTTTCTTAAAACTTTTTAAACCGCTTTATCAAGTCAAGGTTACAAAGCACAAATGGGTAGTTAAATGATACATGGTTACTGAAAAGGGTATTGCCAGAATCCATACAGGTTTTGATTGCTTTAGGCAAAAGGGGAATTTGCAAGGTTTGCTTCTTTAAAACTAAAGTATATTTTAAAATTTACAATGGCATAACAAATTGAAAGATAGCCCTGTAGTGCAGATTTTTGGTTATCTCACTTCTAAAGAATCTTTATCAGACCAGTACGATTTAAGCTGCAATGAATTGATTTGTCCCCTCTGACATGATCTGAGGGTGAGCAAAACACAAAGTCTGACACCACATAGAAACTTCCAAAAGTTGTTGCTGACTTTCTATTTGTAGCTTTGGTAATTGCAAAGTTCAGCAAAGTCAATGTTAATTTTATGCTATAAATAACTGTTTTAAAAGCAACATTTTTTTGATAGGTAGAGATATATACTGTTCTGGTCAAATTCCTGTTGATAGTAATAACAGCTGTATATTCAATAAGGTGGCTACATATATATAGCTTCTAGCTTTTGCACATACGTATGCGTAGTTATCTACCCAACATCCATCACCCCAGCAATGATCTAAGTACCTCTAAATGTGTATCGCTTTCTGGTTCCCACTTCTACTTCTCTATGTTAATCAAGAGTGTCCAAAAAGACAAGTACACCTACACCTACAATTTGCCCATTTCTCTGGTTCAAATTTCAAAGCACACAGGATCAGAAATATAAACCCAGGTGTTTGGCAAAGCACCCAAAAGTAACAGAAAAAAAATATGTTGTGTGGAACAAATGATGAATCAGTCTTTTATTCATTTTTCTGCAAGGTTTGTAGCAAATAAATGAGCCTTTCTTTTTGGTGCTACCACAGCATAAAAAGAGAATCACTGGAACATGCTGGAATAGCCATAAAAAGTGAATAAAAAAATACCAAGAATGGCTCTCAAATGCCTACATAAAGCTAAGTCAGGGCTATAAAAACTGCTGCATCTAATTCCATAATTTCTTTCTGCGTTTTCATGCAGTCAGCCATTCCAAATTGTCCTGGAGTTCACTGTCCAAGGATATTGCAAAAAATCTTATCTAATCCATAATGCAAGCTATTATTTTTATTATCATTATTTCTTGTTGATATCATCATTGCTAAAAAAAAAGGTGTTAACTTCAACCCAAATCATTACTAGAACAGGACATTCACCCTTTTGCTTCCTCTCCCCCAAGATTTTATACAGAAGTAATTTCACTTGATTTTCTGTACACCCCTTAACAGTTTGTGAATTTTCATTCCTCTCTAAGATATGAATATATTACACTAAGGGATATTATATAAATGAGATCATTATTCAAAATGAGAACCTTCTCTACTAAGAGCATCACTATTTGCAGAGTATGGGACAAAATAAATGTCTCCCATGAGTGACTAAATGCAAAATAAAAAGTAACCACTCAACTTTAATAGTTTAAAAATGCTATTAAACGTAATGGCTCCTCAACATTCAAGCAGCACTATGTTTTAAGCGATCTTCATTTTTAAAGAAGTATTTTATTTACATTTGAAATATTGATGGTGCATAAAGTTCTGTTCATGTAGTCATGATAGTCAAAAGTATTTAAAATAATTGACACAAGACCGGAGTCATAAGTTTGCTCTGTCTTTAGGCCAGCAGAGAGACTCCAGTGCTAAAAACATAAACCTCTGAAGAAAAATAAGAAACACCTACTCCACTGTGTGCAATTCTCAAAAAAGTATCTGTGACTTTCTTGGTAACTAAAAGAAGAAATATCAAAGCAAACCCTACTAGATTATTAAGCAATAAAGTAGTAATTCAATCTGTTTCTTTTACTGGCCAAGGAGAATTCTGGTTCCGGGTATATGTTCACAGAAGTTAACTCTTTAGGTAGTGACCTTATCATGAAAATTTATGGCTGTAGAGGAGCTGTTTCAAAATACCACAAAGATCATGCTTGAATCAAACAGGTAAGAAGAAAGTAAGCCTATTTTTACTTTAACCATTCCCACCTGTCCTACCATTACAAAGACATGTAGTGTTAGGAAATGGTGGAGTGGTTTTAAATTGAAAGAGTTATTGATTTAGATATGACATTAGAAAAAAGTTTGTTACTGTGAGGGTGGTGAGACACTGGAAGAAGCTGCTCAGAGAAGCTGTAGCCGCCCCATCCCTGGCAGTGTTCAAGGCCAGGTTGGATGGGGCTTGAGCAGCCTGCTGTGGTGGAAGGTGTCCCTGGAACTAGAGGGTCTTGAAGATCCCTTCCAACCCAAACCATTCTGTGATCCTATGATTCTATAAATTTATGATGCAGCATTTAGAAATAAATTCACATTCCTGTATCTTGTGCTGCCCAAGGCTGAAAAGCAAAATCTTCAGGAGGGTCAACAACTTATTTCCCATATTATTTTCTTAACTGATATCAAGCCTGGTAGCCATGCCAGTACAGCATCTATATACTATCTGCTAAGAGCAACAACAGAATTTGTGGGAAACCAAACAAACACACAGGCCATGTTACAGGAAAACAAAAGAGACTACAGGTCACAGTTATGAGTTCACAGTTACGAGTTCACAGTTACTTGTGTGCCAGCAGCATGTAAAGCTGTATGGGCCTAGAGTAGCCTAGGAAATTATGTGAAATGCCAAGATATGCAGGATCTATCTCTTCAGTGAAACACTGAGTTAGAAAGGAACCGGGGCACACTGAGAGGCCACAGCTGGCACAAGTTGTGAGCATAGGCTGTAAATTGTAGAGCCTTAATCTCTTTTTTGCTCAGTTGAATTTATCCTGAGTTTGTGTACAGTTTTATGCTTTCCTGAAGAGTGCTCCACCTTAGCTTTTCATGGTAATCAATTAGAAGAGAATGGTTACATCCCTTTACCCAAAATGTAAGCAGCCATGAGCAATGCAGGTTTTGAAACATGTCCAGAACTAAATCTTGCTTTAAGGGTGGATACAGAGGATATGTAACCTCAGAAAAATTCTACAGGACATACCAGCCTGAACTATGAGGAAGGAGGCTTAGATCTTCCCACAATTAGCAAAGATACTGAAGCAGAGGAAAAAGTCACAGCTTAAGTAAACAACAGAATTGCTATTTATTGGGGTTTTTTTCATCAGTAGCTTCACTTTCTGTTTTGTAATCAGGAAAGTCAAACTCTTTTGTAGTCTAGAATAAATGTATAATTATTCTAGAACAGTAAATATATGTTTATTCTAGAACAAACATCAGAAAAATATTCTTTTTCAAACAATAAAGTTTAATTGTTGAGTATAGTTAATCCAGAATGCTTTTACATTCATGGAGCAGAGACTTGGAGACAAACAGTTTAGAAGCAGGCACTTCAATAACCTTAGCACTTTTAGGGAGGAGAAGAGGCCCTATATTGCTGCAAAAGCCTGTTGGGGAACTGGTAATCCAAACACTGGGGCAGAAAAGGAAGTCTTCTCAATGTAATGAGTCTAAGCAGTGAGAAATACATATCAGAGAGTGACTGACTGTGACTTTAGGATACTGTCCTGGGTTCAGCAGTAGCAGTCATTTTTCTCCTTCATAGTAGCTGTCACAGTGCTGTGTTTTCAACTTTAGTCTGGGAACAGCGCTGATAACACCTGTGTTCTTAGTTGTTGCTGGGTAATGCTAACTCCAATCAAGGACTTTTCAGTTTCATGCTCTGACAGTAAGAAGGGGCATGGGAAGCTGGGAGGAAGAGGAGACAGGACACCCGATCACAGGTGGTGAGCAGTTGTACTCTCTTCCCTTGTTATTTCCCTTATCATTATTATTATTGGTGGTAGCAGCAGTGGTTTGTGCCATACCTTAGTTACTGAACTGTTCTTATCTCAACCCGTGGAGTTACATTCTTTTGATTCTCCTTCCCATCTCTCCGTGAGTGGGGGGATTAAGAAAGGGAGGAGTGAGCGAGTGACTGCATGCTTCTGAGTTACCTGCTGGGCTTAAACCAGATTTTCTTCAGTTCTCCTCAGACTTTTTCACATCTTATTTTTCATTTGTAGATTTCTTAAGGCAGCATTCAAAAAGCCAACTGGGGTAAACTTTATACACATTGACAGTTAAAAATCTAAACATACATTTCACTGTATTTGTGAGTTATATAAAGTCACAGGATCGGATAAGGAACAGATTTAAATTACTTCTCCACTACCATATAGCAGGACAGGGACAAAGCTCAGAGAGAATTCAGAAATATATTGAGGTATCAAACTATTTACTTCTTTGCTTCCCTTTGCTTCCATCCCTCACTGGCTAGGTGGTAGCCATTTTTGTGCTCCAACTGCCAGCATTTTTCTAACAGCTCCGTTGTGCATCTGCACTCGATACTGATTTCTGTCCAGCCAAAACCACATCTGGCATTTGCAACTGGCATAACCCACGATTAAAACACAGGCACCACTAACTTCCCTTCCCAGCTGTTTTTCCCTTCTTGTTGTGTCACAGTCCATACCACAGTGTTCAGTGCAGACACCGTAGATACCTGCCCTTGTATTGAAGCCCTATCACCCGATATACTTCTTCCTCCAATTCATTTCTACGTTGCTTTTCTCCTCTTTTGAGAGCCAACATCCTCCTCTCACATCATGAAAGTCTCCATATACTATTCACAAGCAGAGCACATTGTAAACTGCATCTGCATCTGTGCTTTTTCTGATAAAATTCCTTCCCCATATTTTCAGGCTGTCTACCAGCAAGCACCTTTTTTCCTAATATCTGTCCTTTTCTTCAAGGCCCTGACAACTCTGCTTCCAAACCCTGACTTCATTCACATCTCCTCTGCTTCCGTTGTCATGGCTACAACACCAGCCTCACATTCAGGCTTCCTTTTCCCCATTGGAAATTTCAGGGTTTCTTTCAAGATGTCCCTGATATTTGAAAATCCTTTAAGTATTCAGCCCTGGCTAATGACCAGTACCTATCATGACATCTATAAAAGTGTGTCAGATTTTCTATTTTGTCAAACATGACTGAGGATCTTCTTTGATTTCCAGAGCCTTTGAATGATGGATCTTCAGTGAGAAGTCTTAACATTTCTTGGAGACGACCAAACACCCTGTCACTAAACTCGTAGCTCAGAACTCTAGCAGATTAAGAGGGTCTTGTAAACTGCCTGTATATTTCTTATGGTAGCCCTGGAATGAAGTGTGGAAATTGGGGGATGGAGGCAATGTCTTATTTTCACAGAAATAATTTTGGATCAGTGAGATTCAATAGGCAGGATTTAGGCTAAGTTCAAACCACAACTCCATCCAGGCCACAGAATTATATCTAGGGCAAAGCAGTTAATTGAACAGCAATGTAGCAACTGCCTGCTTCAGATCTCCTGAAAATGACATATTTCTATGAAAGCAGAAGGTGGAAAAAGTGGGAAGCAGCCCTTTCCTTTGAACAGCCTGCAGACTCTAAAGTATTCAGGGGAAGAACTGCAGCAGATCTTGTAACTACCGCCATTTCTGAGCAGGGAAGGAGGACAGGGGCACTCCAGCCTGAGATCTGTGGTCTTTTAATGGGGGAGAATGAAAGGAAGAACTATCTCCAGAAGCCACGGTTGGTGTTGAATTGTGGATACTGGAAAAGATGGCATGGCCAAGATGTCCAAGCATGTATGAGAAGGTGATAAAGGGAAGACACTTCATAAGGAAGACTGAGACACAGCCCCTCTCTCCCAGAGAAGCACAAGAGCAGAAACATACAGAACTGAGGCTGCAGACTCTGCTTCCGCTGTAATCACATGATGTGATTAATCTTCTCTTAACTACCTTCCATGTCTACTCTTTGTCTCCAACTCACTCACATAATTTCACTGGAGCAGATACCATACTTACATTTGCATCTTGCCAGAAAAAATAAACTACATGTGTACAAAACAGCTGCTAAGCTTCAGTCAGTACCTCTAGGGAATAGGCTATTTGATGGCATGGAAGTTTTACATTAACAAGAAAATTATCAACCTATACCATTCTAACATCACTTTGTATTTGAAGTTTCATCACATACTTTTTTTTTTTTTACATTTTCTCCTACAAATTTAATAATGTCTCTAGTTTGACTTACCGTTCTGATACCACAAAATATTAATAATTTCTAAAGAGATAAGGTGCAGGCAAACAAATCATGGAGGGGGGTTGTAAGTTGGCTATAATTTTATTTATAGACATATGCTTAATTTGTATCAGTCATTGATTTTGTAGAGAGAAGTTGAATGCTGAAGTCACTTGTTCCTCACCTTGGTATCCATTGCTGCTGTCAATATGTCATCAGCCACCAGCCTTCACCTTTCAACAGTGTTCAGTGGAGGGAGCAAGAAGAAAGGAGCGCACATCCATTGTCATTGCTGATATTTTTCAACATCATGACAGGTTCTCAGTTGCATAGTGGCAGCTGCACTGTCAATAAGTGGGTTTACACCTGGTGTTTTCTTGAGGGAGAATAACCCAGAGACACTGGACAGAGCACAGGTCACTGCAGAAGAGGTGGCAGCCTGTCCCTCTTACACAGGAATGGTTGATGAACCAGAAGAGCTGCCTGTAAAGCTCCTAAGGCTGTGACCATTAGAAGATGCAGTGGCAAATTAATTCTTGGGATTTTTATCATTTTATTTTCCTCAACATTTTTTCAAGGCTAAGCTTTGATGCTTAGGGGAATGGCAAAACAAGATTTGTCTTTCCTTATCTCTCCTATAAAGACATGGAACAACTTGTATCTAATCACTCACTGGTTCAGCACATGGGCATGTAGGCACAGGACAAAGCTAACTCCCAGTCTCTGAGGAGGTTCAGATTTTGAGCTGTGTTGCTGGGGCTCATCTCAACTCATCTCTACCTTGTTGTGAAAGTAATGTGAAATGACAACACTTCCCAAATGAACAGAAAGGCCTTTTCTTTGTTATCTTCAAACAGTGTAGCAGACTACAGGACAAACTAGAAACTTTATGGCTGCTCTTCTCTCTATTTTAGTGAAAACCAAAGAACTTTTCATTTTCTGTCAACCTAGGCAGTGAAATCCATGTATCACAGGTCCATTGTAGTTCACAGTCAGAAATGCAGGGTGTTTGAGTCCCATCACACTGCACTCATGGAAAGCTAGCTTTCTCTCCAGGCTTCAGCAGTGTCTTTCTTTGGCTTTCCAGCACATTTTACATGTACATTTTGGAGTTTAAGCAAAGCTTTATTCCTTTAGTTTACAGTTTCTGTGTTGAAGGATATGTATTAATCTAAATGTACAACTCCAGGCTTTCCTCCCATAGCATATCTCTTTTAAATCATGCAGATTTGTTTCAGTTCTGATCAGTCCATCAAAGCTTATCTCTGTTCATCTCCCCCTCCAATGACTGGCAAGGCACTTTCCATTTCCTTTACAAGACTTGATCAGAAACAGTTGGCATACCTCAGCAGATAACTCATTTTTTTAAAGTAACAACCTCATCAATTCTTTTCTGTTTACATTAACAAGGTTGTTGCCATGCAAACTGGCACTGTTAGTTTTTGATTTCTGGCCCAGTGTAAAGGTGAAAAGATGAAAATAAATAGATGTGCAGTCAAAACAGAAACTGATATTTAGGGAGACTCTGTAATACCAAGTTCAGAAGTTTTTCATAGGCACATTGGCAACTGTCACAGCATGCAATGTAGTTCTCCATTCCAGGTGCCTAAGGATGGTAACTAGATTTTAGATAATGCATTTATATCTCATATAATGCTATATTTGTAGGTTGGAGTGAAACAGCAAGAGAACTCTCTCCAGTGTGCAATGGGAAAATACAACAGTGTTTGTTTGCAGCAACGTTTAGCTTAGATAAGGTTGGGAAAAGGATTCTATTATTTGCTGTGATATTTACTGCTGACATGATTCTTCTGCTGCTAGCACATTCCTCTTTTCCAAATCCATTCTATTATATCCCCATGTTCAGTTCCCCTCTTAAAGAGATCCTTCTGAACCTTCCTGCTTTTTCTGCTGGTGTCCCTATTTCCCCTGGTGTCTCTGCTTTCAGAGATCAGTTCTGCTCCCCCTCATGCAGCAGAAGCCACCAGGAAACACTGCTAAGTTCATTCCTCCTTTTACAAGCCCTGGTGTTCTTTGTAAAGAGGTTAGGACAATTGTGGACACATTTGGAAACAAACAAACAGAAGAAAACCCTACCCAGATAGGCAGCCAGGATTCTATCTATAGACATAGGCTATTAGGGCTCCCTCATGAACTTTGAACTTCAAAATTCCCCATCACCTTTTGCTGCTTTTTTTCCCTTCTAAATAATTATTTGAGTGATCAATTGAAGTTTGATCAATATAAAATCTGTGATTTTTCTAATTGTGATTTGATACAGCTTCTCTAAATCGGTTACCAAAGCGTAATGACTAACCTTTTCAAGCCTCTCATCGGGAAATATTATGATAATGAGCAATGCTTGAGCTTCACAAAGGATGCCTGCAATATAACTATACTGTTGAAGAGACAGATCGTTTATAAAAGTGAAAGGTTGTTTCCAGAAAAGGCATCTTTATGGAAATGCTTAGCCCATTAAATTAAAAATTCAGGTTTATTTCTTATTTTATGAATTTACCAGAAGACCACCTAGATGATAACATTTGCTGTAGAGATGACACACTACTATTTAACATATAGAATTGATGCTGATCTTTACTTCAATCCACGTAGCATATTTACAGGAATAGTCTACAAAAAATTAGATTTTCCCAAATGAAATATACTTGTTTATGTGAGAGGAGTGGGGGGAGGGATGCAAACTGCAAACGAAATCCTATTTAATCTAGTGCAATTTATATGAATGATCTCATAGCCACAAAATAGGTCCATGTTCAAACATTTTAGTGTTAGGTATCCAACAAATATTCAAAACACCATTTGCGCAATACACATAGATGTTGATGTTACAGAACAGCAAATGCTCTGCTTGAGGTTTTCTGGAAAAAAGAATTTACAAACATTTATTTTAGGAGGTCAATAGTGCGTTCTCTCTCTTGGCCAAACTATGTGTGATGCTATTAGGCAAGGTTATTTGCATGCATCTATGCTTATTAAAGATTTTGAAAAGCAAACTTTAGCACAAATTTTACCCCAACACAGAATGTAATTTCTTTCTGCTTTCAAAATTGAGTCCTTTAGTCAGCTACCCCATGGTGTCTATGCAGTGTCATTTTATGGCACTCATGTTCTGATACTCTAAAGCACTTAGACAGTATTGTTGACTCCAGTGCAACAATTTGCATACTTAAAGTAAGTACATACTTTTTGGGACCTGGGCCTAATACTTCTTTTCATTGTTTGTATATATTGCAAATGGTTTCTGTTTCTTCCTGGATGCAGGATAGCTAATTATGTTTCAGTCCCTGGGCATCCAGAAAGCATAATATAAAACCACAAGCTTACAGCTTTTTCTTACTGCAATTTTGTCCCAGTGCAGGCTACCTAAAGGTGCAGTTACAGGCATCCACTCCAGAGCAGCTTCCTCCCAATATCCAAGGAAAGTAATCTCCTGACTATGCTAACAGTCATCCAAAAACCTACCATATAATCTAATTGAACTATTGATTCCCAAGCTAGGGCTTCTATTTAGCATTCTAGAGAGAAAGAAAAGAGAGAGAAAAAGGTTTTGCAGACACAGTAACACAATGCTGCACAAACCTTCCTTAGATTCTGTTGCTTTATGTTCATTTATCACGAAGATTGTACAAAAAAATGTTGTTTCAATGATAATGTTGGTAACCCCCTCCTTCTCTGAAATGTTTCTTTTTATTTCAAGCTGCAAATTCTTAAACAGGGAATATACCTTTTCCTTAATAAGAAAGAGTCTAACTGCAAGGAGGAATAGAAGAATGGAAAGTGCTCCAGCATAGCATCACTTCACATTACTTACACATCCAGACAGCTGGTAGCATGAGCAGTATGACAAAATCTCTCTCAGCTTTTCTTTTTTTATTTGTTTAGTCTGGGGTTTTTTTGTAATTTAGGAGGAGAAAAAGAATCAAGTCATTTCCATTTAAAAAATTCCATCAGAAACTCACTTTATCTTTCATTCTGATTGAAAGACCAACAAACTCCCTTGACAGTTATTTCCTATGAATATTAATTAAGTTACTGCTACAGTGTGTTTACTAATCTTTTAGAATAATGCAAGAAGTATGGGGACAAGATATTAGTACCTTAGAATTAGACAAATATTTTGAACATTTGACCAACAATAGAGGTTCTATTCTGGGAATTCTGTAAGTGCAAACCTTAGGGCTGTTTTACAGGAAGCAATGTGTGATATTCCTCCATATTTTTGACACAGCAAATCAGGATTATTCAAACCAGTATTGAAGGTTCTTACTTACTAAAGTATTCTGTGCTGTTAGCTGATCCCAGAATATTTAGTTGATATAACTGGAGTAACTTAAATAAGGAAATGTCTTCATTTATTTCAAGGGCGTTATAAGATTTCTTCTTGATGGTCCAAATATTTCCTTATATCAAAACATATTTAAAGTAAGGGGAAAAAAGCACTTCTCAATTGTTTCACTGGTAGCTTTCTGAATTTGGAGATCTTTTAAGTCACAAATCAAGCAACTCTACAAAGGTGAGCTCTTCATAGAATAATTCAAAATCATCTCTCAAAGGGTTTCTAGTCTGATTTTTAAAATGTATGTATCGTCAGAAAATAACATTGGGGCTCTTCACACCAGGCCTCTGAGCTTGTAAGTTAAAACAAACCACTCCCTATCTATTTGCCAGCCCCTGAAACTTGCTCAGATAGGTAAAAAGCATGTTGATAGTTAAGAGCTACAGTTTACTCTAGTCGTGTCCTTTTGGTCTGGGGTAATGAAGCTGAATAACAGGACATCTGGCAACAGCCTAAACTAGCATTGTTCCTGCCTCTATTCTACTGAGATTAAAGAATGGAAATTTTAATCTTATCTAGGACAACAACAAATCATAGAATCATAGAATCACAGAATAGTAAGGGTTGGAAAGGTCCTTAAGATCATCCAGTTCAAACCCCCCTGCCATGGGCAGGGACATCTCACACTAAACTGTATAACCCAAGGCTCTGTCCAACCTGGCCTTGACCACTGCCAGTGATGGAGCATTCCCAACTTCCCTGGGCAACCCATGCCAGTGCCTCACCACCCTTACAGTAAAGAATTTCTTCCTCATTTCCAATCTAAACTTCCCCTGTTTATGTTTGAACACGTTACCCCTTGTCCTATCACTACAGTCCCTAATGAAGAGTCCCTCCCCAGTATCCCTATACCTCCCCTTCAGATACTGGAAGGCTGCTATGAGGTCTCCACGCAGCCTTCTCTTCTCCAGGCTGAACAGCCCCAACTTTCTCAGCCCATCTTCATACAGAAGGTGCTCCAGTCCCCTGATCATCCTCATGGCCCTCCTCTGGACTGCTTCCAACAGTTCCATGTCTTTCTTATGTTGAGGACACCAGAACTGCACACAGTACTCCAAATGAGGTCTCACAAGAGCATAGTAGATGGGCAGGATCACCTCCCTCAACCTGCTGGTCACACTCCTTTTGATGCAGCCCAGGATACAGTTGGCTTTATGGGCTGCAAGAGCACAGTGCAGGCTCATGTTCATTTTTCCATCGACCAACACCCTCAAGTCCTTCTCCACAGGGCTGCTCTGAATCTTTTCTCTGCCCAACCTGGAGCTGTGCCTGGGATTGCTCCAATGCAGGTGCAGGACCTTGCACTTGGCATGGTTGAACTTCATCAGGTTGGCATCAGCCCACCTCACAAGCGTGTCAAGGTCCCTCTGGATGGCATTCCTTCCCTCCAGCGTATCAGCTGAACCACCCAGCTTGGTGTCACAGGCAAACTTGCTGAGGGCACACTCAATTCCACTGTCCAGTTTAAGCATGATACAGAGCAGGCACTGTGCCAGAGCATTCCACCCCCTGTGTTGGGAGCATGGACCATTCCAATGTTAGCCTGATCTCTACTTCAGCATCCAAAGTAGTGCTTAGTGCCTTTCATCTGTTGTTTTTTAATTCACAAATTTGTTTTAAATCTAATGTATTGATACATGCAACACAGTATTAACCATGCCTTATATGCAGCACCTCAGCTGGAAGAAGATGGGGAGAGCAGTGCCATATGTGGTAGGTATGAATTGCAGTTACCTAGCTCTTGGTTTTGCTGGTGTCCGGAAGAGTTAAAGTTGTATTTTCCACAGGCAGAGCAGATGAAACCAAACAGCAGTGACAGTAATTGCTCTGGTTTGGTTTATTTTTGTTGTCTGTGGTGGGGATTTATTTGCCATCACTTTCATCAGCTTTAATTGCTGGCGCAGAGCCTTAGCTGCCGTATTACCTCTCATTGTGATGTAAAGGGCTGTTGCATCGTTTGCCTCCTGAAGAAGCTGTGGCCTTACAGAGTCAAGGCTGTGTTTTTTTTTGCTCATCGCAGGTACTGAACTTCTCCATCTTTGCTAAATATAAGCAAAGGATCAGGTTGTCCTTAAACCGCTGAGCGTGTTAGTGAGAGTAACCTGCTGACGGGAGTGAGCCTGCCGGCCCCAGGCTGGAATGAAGAGATGCTGAAGTGGCAGAGGAGAACCAGGCAGGGTTGTTTGCAGCTGCGCAAGCCACCAGCTGAACTGAAAAACAAGCAGGAAGGCTCCACCTGCAGGGACAGTGAGCAAGGGGAGGGGTGGGTGAAGCTGTCCCAGTTTCTTCAAATAGAAGTCATGGTAGAGAAGAGGCCTAGGACAGGGCTCTGGCCATGGCTTGCTTCTGCAATGGCTCACTGGGTCTCTCACCAAAGGTCTGTGTGTACGCTGCTTGAGATCTTACCCTCCGTACCTAAGGGGGTCTGTACAGTTGAGTGCTGCTGCACCACTGCAGAAGGCTGAGACCGGGACTGGCAGAATAGGTAATGCAGGGAAGAGGTAGGACTGGCTGCATGGCCTCATCTGTCATTTTAACAGGTTCAGATGTATTTGAGTTTCATCTCCTTTCCATCTGCTTCAGGTTCATGACACCGCGGTGTTGCAATTTACCCAGAGCTTGTGGACAGATAAATTGCCAGTAGGAATTTTATCCAAGTCTGTTTTCTGCTGGCCTGATTCAGACCAGGGACTTGAACTGTCAATTTTTTGATGAACATTAATCACACACTGTTTACTCCTGAAATACAGTAATTCCTTAGTTATTCCTTTCTATCTGAATTGAGACTGAATTGGGTTCACTTGTTGTCTCTGTGCAAGTTTGCAGTGCAGGGAAACGGGGAGCTGCCCCCTACTCACCCAGCCTTAGGGTCTGGCCAACATCTGATGTCCCTGCCCTGGGTGCCCTCCTGTGGCCATTGAGCCATAAAGGGGAGAGTTTGTTAAATGCTTCATTATCTCCAGAACAGGAAATGATGGTTCAGGACATTACTAGGGTGCACACAATTTCCATGTGGTCCTGGACCAGTTCACATTCCATGTTTGTGGTTCTAGAGCAGGAAATCTCAAGATCTAGCCCCTGGCTTCAGATCAAGCATCTCATTTTCTACTTTCAACAAAAAGCTTTGTCCTGGTGTGCTGAAGTTGCTAGCAACACTGGGAGATGCAACACACAGATGATCTAGAACATCGTGTCTGGTGAGGAGGAGAAAATAATAACAGGAACTGTAATCCAACTGTTGCAGTGTTTTAGCAAGAGCAGAGTGCCCAACTGTCAAAAGCAGCCTCCCATCCACACCCCCATGAAGATGTGAAGCTGTACCCCAGCAAAATGACTCGTTGCCTGTGGGATGGAAAATATTTCACTACTTGGCTTTGAACGTGTGCAGATGTTAACATTTAATTGGGGAAGATGAGCAGTATCTTCCGTAACCAACAAAGAGCACCGTGGCTGAGTCAAACATGACATTTCATCCCTCTTCACAGTTGTGTGAGAAAGCTGTCACAGTAAGCGCTGTTCACCTTTCGTGCAGGAGAGCCACACAAACCCAGCAGAGCCCATTTCCTACATACACTGTTGAGATAGGGCTTAAGGCAGCTTCACGCAGCACATGGGCCTTTCACCAAGAACTGAATCTCAACCTTTAAGGTTAAACCTGGGTTAGCACAACACCACCCATCTAACATGCCCATTTTGCATGTGAGCACTGCACATTTGCCAGTGTTTTGAGCACTGTGTGGACTGTCTAGGGGGACTTGAGACAGACTTGGTTCTGGGAAGGAACTACAGCAGTTTTATAGCAAGTTCTTTAAAGCATGAGTAGCACTGGCCTAAAATACTACTTCCTTATACAAGATAAGCAGAATCCAAAATCAAACAACATCACAATAATACTTTCAGGCAACTTCAGGGAAACCTTAAAGCAGCTTCCAGTACCTAAAGGGGGCCTACAGGAATGCTGGAGAGGGACTTTTTACAAGGACATGTAATGACAGGACAAGGGAGAATGGCTTTAAAGTGAAAGAGTATAGATTTAGATTAGATACTAGGAAGAAGTTCTTCAGACTTACAGCACCTGGGAAATGAACCAGTTGATCTGTTGGTCTTCTGGTCCCCAGCGTGGGTGAGACTGCTCAGGGCAAATTGCTTTGATTCTGCTGCTTTGCTTCGTGGCTGAGGCAGGGCCAGGATCTGGTACCTGGGTAAAGGGGGCAGAAGGGGAGAAGTCTGGCAGCCACTTAACTCCTGGGACGCGTTGAGAAAGATGTGTTTTTCTTGTATATGCAGTTATAAATTCTGATTTACTCTATGAACTTTTGCCTAACCTCAACCATCAGAATAAATTAAGACTCCTGTTGTGTCTAAATCCCATGTCATATCTACCTCCTTGGAGGTCAAAGCTCAATGCCAGCATGATAACAATACAGACAGGTTGAACCAGTTTGGTGCAGCTGAACTGCTGAACTGGAGCTGGGTCACAACTCAACCTCTTTAAAGGGAGCACAGGAGGAGGTAGCCGCATGACTTTCCCCATTAGATCACATAAAACCACCCTTAAACACAGTGTCTGGAGCCTGCTTGCACCTGGGGGCTGAACAAGACAGAGGAGCTGTTCCAGAAGCTGTAGCCAGGTGACAAGGAAAACCTACAGCTATAGTACAACAACGGAATCAGTGGGGATGACTGGAAGTCAGGGAAGTTTGAAGGATCATTAGTGCCAGTATCCAGAAAGTCTTCAACACCTGTATCTGATGGGCAAGAGGGAGATGGCTGACTATGGCTTTGATGTGCAGCATTGATCCCTCCTGGCAGACCTCAGTAGAGCCAACAAGAACACTTTGTGTGTACTTGCCTGAAATCAACTTCTAAATGCAACTTCTACATATCTGAAGAGTGTAAATGGTGAAGAAGAAGCTGGCTCTGGGAATGGGCACCTGGAGATGCTCCTGTCAGGTCCTTCTTCACTGTGCAGCACCCCAGCCCTATTTGCAAAGAGTTTTCATTGCGATGGCCACAGCTAAGAAATGTTTTTGCCTCTGCTCTTATTAAGGCTTGACCTAATGCCAGGTTGGTGAGGGCATGGACACAGATGGATCAATTTACCCCATGTTCCTTCTCTGGAGAGCACAGAAATTCCTCTGGCTGGAGAGACACTCAGAGGTTTGTCTTTAAGCCCTCTGTAAGGACCTTTGCTGCAGAAGGGTGTTTAATGTCTGCTTTCTAGAATATAAAGCTTAAGACTTCGAAAACCTCTCCAGCTTCCCATGGTGAAGCTGTCTTCAGGCTGTTTAGTGGTAAAGATTAGACTTGGGGTGTTCTCCAGTAACCTACTGCATCATCGTTTACTCCATTACTAATATTCCAACCGATTTCACTGACCTTAGTGAACATAAAACTGGACTAGATTGACCTATTTGCTTTAGAAGATGCTAATCAATACCTATTTTGTTAGCCAATGCGGTTATTGTGATTTATCTCATTTTTGTTGACCAAAGGTAGTTGAATGGGTGATAACAGTACAGAAAGTGGCAAGGGTTAATAAATTCAGATGAGGTTGTCATCTTATTACCAGAGTGCAGGAAGTAAAGCACAGCCATTTAATTAACCTAGTCGCAACGAATTTCATGCAACACGCAGTTAACACTTCATCTATTAAAACTGAGAAGCAGATGGTAGTGAGTTTTGTCTGCCATAAATAGGTACCAATTTAAATTACTTGCTGCACAGGATTTTATAAGACAAAATTATCTAAATATTAAATGGTGAGATATTTAATAATCTCTTTCTTTTAAGTCATGCATATATCACACTCTTGGACCAGTAGTAGAAAACTCAATTATTTCCATGAAATTCCAAAAATGGAGAGCTAAAAAAAAAAACCAAACAACCCAAGACTTTGATGAATTGGCATTTCTTCAAACTCCAAGGCCTTCAGTCATCATCTCTGCTGGAGAATATATAATACATTATAATGTTTTAGCTTACTTTATCTGCCTAGAGATTTTTATTATTCACACAAATGGATGTTGACTATTAAAAGTTGACAATTAGAAGGCCACATTTCTCAACAGACCAGTAATTTCTCTCTTGCTTTTGAAAAAGTATGGTGATAAATGTTACCAAATCTAACATTTTCCTTTTAATTTCTCACAGTTAGGGAGAGTTATGCGAGCGCATGACTGTGCATACTGGCAAGGGGCTGTATATCAAAGGCACTGTGAATGACTCAGAGCCTGAAGCTGAGTGGCCACTTTGCTTCCCTGTCTCTTATCCTAGGGAAGGGATGTATGATATGGCTTCATACGCACATGACGATTTAGACAGTCTTGGAACTTGCTGGCTCTTGATTGCACAAATCACTGGCTCATATAAAATCCAGGGCAGAGATGTTAGGAGGGAGCAAGGAGGCTCCCCTAAAATCAGGATTGCCTCAGGGTCCTGTGAAACCCATGTTTCAGCAGAGAAGCAAATGCTAGTTTGAGATCAGAGCAGGAGCCCAGGGAGCAAAGCCAAGCCTGAGCCAGCAGAGCAAGTAGGTCACAACACCCCCAGCAGCTCCCAGTGTCCCAGCAAGGGCAGAGAATCGTCTTTGCACTCCTTCAGAGAAAACAGATCTGATGAACCAACCTCCTTCCGCATTCTCCTTCTCCCTCCTAAGACAGAGGCCTGACAACAAGGCTCTGCTGCTGGTGAATAAGGTTCATTAAGCCTGCAGAAAGCTAGAGGGTGTGCATTCATTTATTTGAATGACTCTCGGAGACTCCTTTATTTGAATGACTTTTTCCTTAGAGAGGCAGGAGGCAAGTGTGTCCTTTGTCACCTCCTCTGATTGCTCTGTCCACTGAACCGCTAGCAATAGCTATCAGAAAGTCTCCAGAGATTCCAGGCATCACAATCCATGACAAAGGACATAAATTGCTCTTTTCACAGATGACATCCTGCTTTATCTCAGTAAAACACAAATCTCTGTTCAATGCCTGAAGAGGTCCTGGAGCATTACTTTGCTGGAGCACAGCTTCACGTAAATATGAGTAAATCAGAGGTGATCCTTACACAATCATCCAGCGGGATTTTGCTCATTCTCTGTGCTATTGATCTCCAGAGGAATTCAGCTCTTTATTGGTCCCAGCTCCACCCTGCTTGGGCAAACTGTCACAGTCCTTTTTCTGTCTCTTCATATCAAGGTCAAGCAGGGATCCATTCTATGGTAGGCAGTAGCACAGGATTGGTTTGGCTGAATCAAAATGAATCAGATGCATGGTCCCAAGCAGTAACTGAGGAGCAGAACGTGGTCTTTCTTCAAGGCCATTACCAGATAAACTTTGAACAGTTCAGAACTGAAATTTATCCAGTTCCTTACAGACACATTATAAGCTATTGTCTTCCCAGGCATTGCTGCAGAAGGGAAATGAGCAGCCACCCAGGTGGAGGAGACAGTGTCTGAAGTCACAGGAGCTAACACTGCTGTGAGTGGGATCTTTGCCCTTCTTCACACAGAAGAAGAGCAAAAGAAGGCATGTTCATGTCACAAGATTGAGAGTGGCAGCTTTTAAGGTGCTGTAATTTGCTGTCAATCCATAGATACCAAAGCATATCAATATCCAGAGCCTAACAGTTTCCTCCTTTTTTTTTTAGACACCATTAACAGGCTTTCTTATGAGAATAAACACTTTAAAACTCAGAAGATGCTACTGAAAGGCCGTGAAACAGATTAAAATATTGATATGTTATTGGTGGATATTGATTGGATATTGATATTGGTGCTGGCATTGTTATTGATACTGATATCGATGCATCTGTTAAAGTAGGTCAATATTATTGATCAGCCTGAGAAGCTGAGTCATTTCAAGGCAAAGTTACCAGCCTGGGCCAACTCAAGACATCAAAGCCAGGCCCAGAAAAAAACCCTGTCTCGCGACTGCCAAGTCAGTCCTTTATCAACAAAGTGCATTGCTCTTTAGTATATTCATTTATAATGCAGATTAGGTGGATGAGGGAAATTTAATCATTTAGAATGACTAATAACTATGCTAATGTGTTTGGATAAAATAATCATCCACATATGCTGAAAGCCTTTATAGTGTAATAAACTTCTGTTATCTTTCGAGGTGTGCAGTACTTTGATTTTCATAAACCAACTCCCTTTAGTTCAAGTGCCATAAAAGTATACTTTTTAGAAAGGTTGCAAAGCCTGAGACTGCAGAACCTCACAGCAGCAGGGCTTGTGTGAGGAGCTGACAGACTGCCCCTGTAGGAGGCTCGGGGGCTTGGGGTTTCTTTGGTCAGTTGGGGTTTTTCACTCTCTGACAAAATGTGTCAAACCCATTGAAGACTGGGACTTCAGAGATAGAAAAGAGCTTGGAGGGTATTGATTTCAGTGGGTCTGAGACTCCATGTACAGAAACACCCAACCCCTTGGAAGTTAAGTTTTTGTTTTTCACTGCATAGGACAAAATACCTGCTTTGATCCCCTGTCTAAATCCTTAATGTTCTTCACATAACACAGACACACTTATACCACATTTTTTACGTGGTTCTTTCTGCTGTTGCAGACAGTGTTGCTGACCACATTCCTGTGATCTCTGCCATCAGGTGTGACACCTGAAGCCTTACCTCTGTCTGCAGTTCCTATGCCACATCCCTACCACTGCAGCCACAGCCCCCAGGGTTACTGCTGCTGATCTATGGGTCAGTCTGAATGGTCCGGGGAGCAGATCACTTTTGTCTGATAACACCTTCAAGTGATGGTACCACTGGTACAGCCCTGGAGCCCAGCAGCCTGCTCCAGCATGGCACAGCCTGGCCCCCCTCAAGGAGTGCGATGTTTTCACTCCTGGGCTGCTGCTGCACTGTGCTGCAGTTCTCCTGTATGGTGCACTTCAAAAGCAGAGAGGTGAGTGAGAAGTGCTGGGAGCAGATAATCTCAGAGCAATACCAAAAAGAGAAGATATCGTTCGCTATCGACTTCAACCTGCACTGAAAATAAATCAAGTCACTTTGGAAAAAATCATCTGCCTTTAACAAAACATAAAAAGAAAGTATAGAAAATGCAGTAATATTATTTATTTAATCTTGTTCCCTTAAGAAGAATAAAATATCAACAATGCCCACGCCATGAAAAGAAAGAATAAATGACCAGGTATTAAAACATCATCCAGATAGAAGGTCTTCGGGCTTGGTTTTCCTTTCCAATAGAACAATGAAGTATAACTAAACCAAAAAACCATAAAGCAATGATGTCTCATTCTGGATGAAAGCTCAAACCTTGCCAAAACCAAACAGGAATGGGCCCTGAAATAGGAAACAAGGCATCTCTTTGTGGTTGACTTTTGTGAATGAGTGCAGAGAGCTCTGTGAAGGTGCCAGGACAGGAAAGGCACAATCGCTGTGGAGGACATCTTCAAGGGAAAATTGGGAGATGAGTCTGCTGGGGCTGAGGTAGAAAATAGAAGGAAGGCTGGCTGAGAAGTGCAGATCTGAGGCAGTTTGTCAGGCAGAGTTGCCTACCTGCTCCTGTCTCCGTGGTGATGCATGGGTTATATTTGGTACTTGGGATTTTGTCATTCATGCTCCACTAAGTATTTGCCTGTGAGAACTTGTATTTAAATCACAAGGTTAATCAGACATGCTGGGAAGCAGTGCTATGGAATGGACATGAGGTGATAGACATGTCCAAGGCTTTCTTTAAGTACTCACTGATGATGTTTTCTAAGCTAACCTTAAACCCCTGATTCCAACAGCAGCATTCTTTATGCAGAAGAGCCATGGAAAATCAAGGGTGATGGGAGGATTTGCAGTATTTAGCGTCTTCCTGCCATCATGAAAATAGCCAGGAGGGGAGACATCATCCTCAGGCATAGGTGGGACAGATGCTGGGCACACAGAAGCCACACTGGATGCCTATGGATGGTCAGAAGCTTTACATAGAAAACTGGGCTATGGTGTTCCCCATCCTGGCTCAGGCTCACTGGGCCAGTACAGATAGCAGTCCTCATCTGCTTTTTTCAGCTCCTTATCAGAAATGTCATAGATAAGTGGAAGATGTGAGTATTTAGGAGGAACATTTCCTTATCTTTTAATTAAGAATGTTACAGAGGTGGGTTTTCTTCTTTTTGCAAGATAGGCAGAGTAGTAGTTTTTACCAGTCCAGCCTTTTGTAGGCCAGGCATGTGATAGGTGATGAGAGCCAAGAGAGACATTTAAATTCTCTTTTGAGGCCTTTTTGTGCTTATTTTAGTTTCAATAGAATTGGGTCTGTTCCATATGTCCTGATTCAGTACAGGATGCTTTTCTTGTAGGAGGAGTGGCTGTGTTTGATCAAGATGGTGCTGACCTCATTTGTGAAATCAAGGATCAACTCAGTGTACGGAGAAACGTCTTCCTAGCACAGCTTCTGACAAAAAGCCTTTCAAACGAACAGTTTTATGCAGGTTCTAATAAGAGTAGGCCAGGAAAAAATAATCCAAACCTTATGTAATGTCCTATCACATAGACTTTTAATCTTCCATTCGACTGGGTGAAAATTTAATCAGCAACAAAACATCTTCTGAAATAAGAGCACTATCGTATTTTTAACTGTCTTAGTCTTCTGTTGACATGAGAATACAGGGTGCTGAAATTGCAATACTAAGACTGCATAGCTCTTGGGTTTATCGCCTTGAGAGAGAAAAACTGGATGTTAATATTATCTGCAGGTTACTATTCCCTATTCACAGATAGGGAAACAGAGGGAGAAGGTTTGCTTCATCATAACTGGCTAGACATTATCAAGGTGCATACACTATATGAACAACTCAGCCCTTCTTTATTTTGACAGCTGTAGTGTTTGAAAGCTATGACTTGAATAGTAAAACAAAAAAAGTGAAAGATTTATCTTTGGTATCCTCAATAAAGAGCTGTAAAAATGTTGGTTAGACTACAGCCTGTGACTATATTTAGATATATGTGTCCCTGAAGAATGCATTCAACAGGGTAAAATATTAACGGCTGGTTTATGGCACTGCTATTTCCCTTTTACTTCCTCATTCATGTGCACGTGGAATAGAGCAAACGAGCATCTGGGCAAGAAGGGTTGGGTACATGCTGAGGACTTTGTGTTGAGGTAGGGTCCAGGGTAAAGACTCAGTGGGGTGGTGTAACGCGGTCTTCCTGCTCAAGGAAACTTCAGACACTCACCCGCCTGTTTTCCAACATCAGTCTGCACCAGCTGTACAGAGCCACACACATTAAAGTCAATGGGCTTTTTCACATGGAGAAGTTGTAGTGGAAGTCAACTGGCACTTGCCAGAGGAAGCTCTTTTGAGGGATGCACAGACTGGTGCACATCTATGCCCAGACCTGATGTCAGGCGAGCAACACTTGCATCTCTGCTGCATGAAAGAAAATGGGCCCCTGGAAAAACACACCTTCAGCACCAGCGAAGCACGTCAGGCTGCGCACATGGGCAAGGCAGCAATATCGGCAGCTCCGGACAATGCCTGGTCCCAGCACAGCCAAGGAGACACGTGCCTGGGTGGTGCAGCCCTGCTGCAGCTGCCTTCCCCAAAAGGCCAAGGGAAGATCTCTCTGGCATGGATAGGCAGGCTCTGCCCAGCCTGCAGGAAGGAACATGGGAGTTAGCTGGTAGGAAAAAGTGAGCAGCAGCATGTTTTTGGATCAGCAGCTGGAAACAGAGAGGCCATGTGGGCTGCTTCTCAGCTGGAGCATCCCATCTGAACTCTGCTTTAAAACAGGGAAAATACAAAGCATGCCTTAAATCTGACTAATGATTCAGAAGACTTCCCCAAAAAAGTACACAGAGAGGAGGTATTCATTGACTCATCCACCCTCGTGCTTTGGGAAGCTGTGTGCTAGAGGGACTAGGAAGGTTTCCTCATGATGCAGCATTGAAAGAAAACTGAAGATGGCATTTACATTCTTGTGCCAAGCTCCAGTTCTGACTATTGTTTGAGATAATATAATACCTACTATGGAGAGATCCATGGCACAATTTGCTACGGCAATTTCTGCTACAGTGAATTTCCAGGAATAGTGGGAGTAATGTTAATATACTGGAGCTATGGCAGCAATAGCCATAGCAATAGCTCCTGCAAGTTCCTTGTCCCAACTGTTAAAGAGAGGGACTGCAGATTCTTCCTGCCTTATTTTCCATTCCTATTTTCAAATGTAGAAGATGCACATGATTACAAACAAGTGACTAGATCATATTTTAACCTCTGGGGGGGTGTGTGAGAGGGAAAAGCAGAATATATTAATTTCTGAATTAGTGTTTGTAGCATTTCTACGAGCACTTAGGCAAATTCATAGTAGAAGAGATAGTATCAATGTTTTATTTAAACACCTTTTTAAGGAGTTTCATTGCCTTGTGTTGAAAATCTGGTCCTTAAAAGAGCCAATGTCTGAAAGTTTAGCTTACTTCTCAAATGCATCTATTGATATTTTCTTTCATTTGACCTATTTGTCTTAAAACACTGATAATCTGCTGGGGGGGCATCCATAGCTCAATGTCCAATTCAGTTTGTTTGTTTTTTAAATCTGCCGTTCTGTTGCCAAGAAATTAAACAAACAGATGCCACTCTTTTTGAGGGGCTCCATTAAATCCCATGCCTTACGCACCATCTGCTGGATCTGCAGCAGCAATTAACAGCTACATGCTATTCCCAGAGCATAGCTGACAGGAATTGATGGTGCCAGGACACTGGCAATTTCCCCTTCCTACTCCTCACCCTCTCTTTTCCAAATAGCTATGATGCAGTATTTCTGCATAAAGGACTGGATCTGCTGAGGAAATGCAAAAAGAAAGAGGTATTCATTGTTTTTCAAACTGTGACGGATGAAAGTCCTTTCTGGGCATTACAGTATTTAAACAAAGAGCAAGTTCTAAAGACTGAGCTGATAGATGTCTGCAGAGGCAACATGAGCGAAGTTTGTCCTGCATCTTTTGGGACTGGCCTCCTTCATAGCAGTATGAAACTGCTCCAAGGAGCCTGGGACTGCACACAACCTCTTCCCTCCTGCATTGCTGGCTTAAATCCACTTGGGTGGGAAGCCACTTGAAATTGCTACCTCTGATACCAAGCATGTAATACTTCAGCCTAGTGAGCAGTCATGAGTCACGAGCACTGGGCATGATTCATGTGCGTTTTCTGAGAGCCAGGTAAATGGCTCTGTGCCTGTAAAAACTCTTGGAGACTGAATCTTTTATTGGCAAAATGGTCATATTTCTCACGAGATAACACAGAGTCATGGATTCACCTTCCTGACCGGACGTCGGCCTGCAGCCCACAGCCCAGCCCTTGTGTTAGCTGAGCAGATTGATCACTTACCCTGGGAAACAGCTTCCCTGGCATTTTCTTCAGTGTTTCTGATGATGGCACCATGCCTTTTCCTGGACTATGGTGCCTGACTGTTGGTTGTGCTTTGCCTGACAGAAGTGGTAGCTTCAGGAGGCTTCTGAGAGCACCTAAATATGCCATTATATTTATATGCACTAAATGCAATTAAAAAACTCTCTGCACCTTAGGCTTTAAGTTTCCTTTCTAATTGACATAGAACACTGGGAAATAAACTAGCCTGCCTACTCCCATAGCTTCTGACACCCCTCCACACATCCTCACGGCTCTTCAATGTCAAGGTCTTCCTCTAAAGACCATGAGCTTCCTCCCAAGGAATTATGTGCAAAAATGCTTGGTGCCACAATGGTGTATTGCTTAATTTTCAACAAGTTGCTTGCATTGCTGTTTTGGTGGAAGGATTTCTTTGGCTTCAGTTGTCAGGTACTGACAACTTCTCAGTACAAGTGATTCCTTCTCCAAGACATGTAGGAAATAAAAGGATGTTGGGTTTAACACTGGAGATGCTCAGAATGTGCCCATGTCAGATAGACAGCTATACATTACTTTGGAAATTTATGTTTCCATCCTGGCAGTACATCTGTACTGTAATTATCCTTATTGCCCTGTATGGTGACCATCTGTAAAGGCAATCTGAACTTAACAAGGGCAACTCATAAATCAGGTGTGATTTAAAATCTTCCAATAGTTTGTAAATCTGCCCAGGACTTAAGGATTAATTGAAGAGCAGACAGCTTAAGGCATTAACCTTTCACCTCTGTGGGCCTGGGTTCCAAAGCTGATTTAGGTCAAGAAGCAAAAAATTAGATTGGCGATTCTGTCTAAGTCATTCTGAGTGCTGGGGTTCACAGAGCCTGGTTAGTGCTGCTCACAGCGCCCAGTTCTCTCAGTGGGTGTTTGTTTTGAGGGCTTCAAGTGCTCTTGTTACTGGTGCTCTATTGTAAGGTTACTGATTTATGAACAAAGTCAGGGGTCTGAGGAGACCTGTTTGTAGGATATGGTGCTGAAAGAGAGGCCCGGAAGCATCAAGGGCAGCCCAAAGGAGCTTCTTTCCTAAAAGTGCGCCAGGCTATTTAAGGGATTGGAGGGATGCTGGGATGGATGAAGATGGGAGCAGACATCAGTCCTTCTGTAGCCCTGCTCAGTCTGGTGGACAGCCTCCCTCACTGTGACTCTGCATGCTCCCACCCCACACTGGCTGTGCCACCTTCCAGGGCTTGCACAGAGAGCAATGCTGCAAGGAGGCCAGTGAAAGAAGCTGGGATCAGCAAGTGCTCCTTAATTTCTTTGTCTGTGTGTGAACACAATAAGAAGCAGCAGAGTGAAGCAACGTGGACTCTCCATCTCATAGTTTCCTTTGGCTCCTGGAAGATGGGGATGCTGCCAAGGTCCTTGATGCACCCTCAGCTGCATGACGCAGGGTATTCTGTCACTTGGCAGTGACCCTTATCAGCCTGTCCTCGCTGACTCAGAGCCAAAGTCTGTTCACAGGGATGCTCCTTTGCTGAAGGTGAAAATGTAGCCAGAGTCAGTAACAGTGTGGAGCAGCCCCTCCATGCCTGGCTGGCATGGCTGCCCCTTGGCCCTAGTTCATCAGCTGCCTATTTATGGTGGCTTAGCACTGTCCACTGGTGGCAAAACACAGAGTGATCTGTGTGGAGTCTGGGGAAAGGCATTGAGCAATGCAAGTGCCAACAGCAGATGTCTCTCTGGGGAGCTAAACACACTGTGAATCCCTATTAAATAACACCAGATTGGGAAGTCACTTGATGGGAATGTCCCTCTCCGTCAGTGTACGAGTGTCCCTGTGTAGATTTATGTTCCTCACACCCCGCAGACCACCCGGGAGAGACCCGTGTGAGAACAAAAATTACCCGTGACCCTTGCCTTTGACTGTCGACCTCTCCCTTTCCCCACACATGCCCTGTCTGCTCGGGGTTTGCCAGCTGATTAACGAGATGGGCTGAGAGCTCTGCTCCGAAAAGGCATTGGAGAGTGATGTGGTTTCCCGGAGCCCACAAACACACGCACACAGAATCTGCATTTCCCGTGTTGGGTTGGTTTTGTCTGCTTGGAACAAATGTCATCCTAGGGGGGTTTAGCTTTACCAAAATGTGTTTGTTATTGATGCAGGTCAGAGGTGAGGTGACAAACACACTGTGAAAGCCACTGATAGAAAGCTTAATCATTTATTTTCTTCCCTGGGATCTTTTCACTTGTTCCAGCTGGTTCAAAAGCACTTGGAACGTATCAACAAGGATTACAGGACTGAAAACAAACCTTTGCCAGCAGCAGAACTAGACCGACAGAAACAGGACAATAGTCTTTTTCATGCCACAGAACGCTACTAAGCAGCATATAGTTTTGTATGTGCTTCCACTTTTTCTCTCCTCCTGGCTAAATTATGAAATGCTGTTTACTAGCAAATATTGCAGTTCACTTTTTAAGGGAATTCATATGATTAAAGGGTTGGTTGAGAAGTGATGATTGAAGTTCAAGTATTAAAATGCATATCAGTGCACAGGGAAAATAAAAAGGCTCTGAAACTCTTTTCAAACCCAAGCACCAGGTGCATTAATTACATTTCATTGCATGTTGGTTTATTACTGCGGTCACTTGTGCCTTATGATCTGCATTAACACCTGCGTTCTACGGATATCTTGGTATTTCACTAAACAAGATGAATATTGGCCAGATGGTGACTCCAGTAGGAAGCATTTCACGTAGATTTTCCTGCTCTGCGCATTTGCCTGTAAAGGAATCCTGAATGTCATACTGCAGCAAAGCAAACCCGAAAACCAGAGCTCTAAATTTAAGATCAACTGTCTTGACAGTATATTCAGAAAGGATGGGATAACAGCCAGATCCAGGTCTGGTAACATGGATGTTGCTAGTAAATCTCCACATGTAGCACAATGGCATCATTTGTACCAACATTTCACGCTACGGGGTGATGCTGGCCAATGCAGAAACACAAATCCATGGAAAACTGGGTCACCTCAGGTCTGAAACATGGATGACTTGTGGGGGTTTGGTGTGTTGGTTTTTTCCTCCAGGTTGCATTCATGACCGTTCTTCCATAGTGCATGATAGTTAATGTACAACAGGCATCCAGCCCTGGGAACTGCTAGGACGACTAGTCAGGACCTAAGCCCAACCACGCCTGGCACCTTACCCTTTGACCAAAGCAGGGAGCACATTAGGAGAGGTGCAATGGCACACAGACCTCGCTGCCCTGTTACTGGCACTGTCTGGCTCTTGTCCCACTCATCAGGTTACTCGCTGACTTGCACAAGAAAAGAGCAACAGATCTCAAATTTCATGCTGGCACAATATTACACTTAAAAACTTGGGCAAACCTTCTAAACTGTGCAATTAACAACCACCTCAAACCCACATCAACTAGAAAACACAGCACCAATCCAGTGCTGCCTGTGAGCTTTGCTGTCCTTATCTGCTGTTATCGCAGGACAAGAAAGTTTTGCCTGCATGAGTCAGATTTTTATTGGGAACATCCATGTTCACGGCTTCTTTCTGTGGTCCTTCATGTGGGTCAAGCACTATGTGACCATAGCAGTTAAAGTGTCAATACAAATTGTCATAGGATCAGAAGCATTAGGTTTTATGGTCTCCATGGTTTTGTAGTCCTCCTGCCTCCCTCTGGTGCACTAGGAGGAACACCTGCCAGTGCGCAGAGGCTTGTCTTCCTCTGTGGGGGCTGGCAGAGCATCCCATCTTTGTCTGCCTCAAGGTGGATAACGATGGGATGCTCTCAGTGTGCTTCTTGCAGAGCATGGTCCCCGGATGGGTCCTGCTGTACCTCTGAGAGATGCCAAGCTGGCACAAGGGAAGTAAGTGGAAAAAAGCATCAGGATGGCAGTGGGCTGGCAGCCAGCAGAGCAGGGCACAGAGCAGGCACATCGTTTTGGAAACTGGGTGCTTGCCCTGAGCGCAGCACATTGGCAGTGACTCATGGCTGGCTCTCTGAGCACTGCCCTTGATGAAGTGGGCACAGGCTCAAAGTAAAACCCCAAAATGTACCCAGCCTCCAAGTCAACACTCTGATGAATATAAGCAAAGGCAGGAAGCGGAGCACAGGGCTGGCCAGCCAATGAGCTCAGCCCCATGCTCAGGATGGGTGCAGAGCACCCAAGACCTGGCTGGATGCTGAGCCACTCCTCACCCTGTTGCTGTGTTGGGATGTCCATGGAGCTGGCAGCCAAGTTCCTCAGTGACCCTGTTGTTCCCCTCAGAGGCACGGAGCACCACAACCAATCTATGAAAACAAGAAGCCAAAAAAATAGGGATTAATTCTCTCCCTTTGCCCCAGGCATGCTTCTCCCCAAGCTGCTGTTTTATAGAAGACCAATATCTTGCTTTTGGAGGAGTGTAGGCAAATCCTATTACAAGTTGAGATTAGCCATCAGTCAGATAGCTCACCAGTGCAGAGATCAAATATAAAATATGTATGTTCTGTGTCATCTGTTTAGCAACCTTAAATTAGCTCACACTGGTGGATGGTGCTGGCCAAATGGCAGAACATGTGCTGCAAATGGAAATCAGAGTCAAAGCAGAATCCTGTGGGATACCCCCAGCAATTTTAAAGCAGCTATCTTATTACCTAAGCAATTTTCAGGGACAAGCAGAATTCAGACCCAGCCGACAACAACTCTCCAGTCCCACCTTGGTGAATCTACTTCATTATTATTTCAGCAGTGCCTGGAGAGCTCTATCTGCTGCTCCAGTTTCTCTGCAAAACCCCTCCCAACAACCCACAGTAAAAGACATCTCCGGCGAGGGCAGGCTTATGGTTTAATTTAAGACAAGGCACAGCAAGTGGAAGTAACAAACAACCAGAGAGACTAAAAGGGAGAGGGTTGATGGAAATAGCAGAAAGCATTTGTCCCTGCCGTCTCTGTATGTATACACACACATGCTAGATGCAGATTAGTGTGTGCACAGAGATTGCAGAGCCCCCTTGACCTGAGTATGAGACACCCAGAAATAACTGATAAACAAAATACACGCATGGGCTGGAAGGCTTGAGGATGGGAGAGACCTGCATTGCTCACTGCCGAGGAAGAAATGGACATAGAATCATAGAACGGTTTGGATTGGAATTGACCTCGACATCATCTAGTTGCAATCCCCCTGCCATGGGCAGGGACAACTCACCCTAGACCATGTTACCCAAGGTTCTGTCCAGCCTTGCCTTGAACACTGCCAGGGATGGAGCATTTACCACTTCTTTGGGCAGCCTGTTCCAGTGCCTCACCACCCTCACAGTAAAGAACTTCTTCCTTATACATGGGTGGGTTTGACTTGGCTCCCTGTCATACCATGAGCAGCTTTGGGGTATATAGGCTTATAGGGGTCTATAAGTCTACAGGTCTTATCAAGCCACATCCTGACTGAAAACTGTCTTGTTTCTCAGGGTGTACATTTGTATGTATACATGTATATATGTACATATACATATATTATATACATTTGACCTCATGGCCTTGGTCTGGGGAGCAGAAAAAGTAAGAGAATGCTACAAAGTGACTTTGATGGTGGCTTTGGGTGAGTGGCACACGAAATACGGGCACAGAGGTGGCTGTGATACCACTGAGAGGGATGTGCATTTTCCTGCCAGTCACACACGGGGTCCTCAAGCCCTCAGCAAACCCTCCTCAGCAGGGCCTGGCTAGGAGTGTCCATGGGAGGAGAGGGAAACCACCAAGGAGCTGTGTGGACTTCCAACCAGAACAAAGCGTGATGGGGCTGTTTCTCAGCCAGTGCTCTTTGCTGCCTGGGGCATGGCTGCAACCGAGCTGGGAAGCAAATGGTATGACAGCAAAATTCACCCCAAAGGGATCTGTTTGTTCGTACATTAATTAAAAATGTAATGTTTGTTGTAAGCCTTGCTGAACAGCTACTTCATTGCCTTTGTTCTTGTAGAGCCTCCAGTCAGTTCCAGGCTCAAGCAAGCCTTCCCCTGTCTTGTGGGTAAGGAGCTTCAGCCTGACAAAACCACAGGAGAATCATCATGTCCTGGACCTCTCCTAAGGGTGTAAAAGGGTGTGTGGAGGGTGGTCTTTGGGCCACTTTTCCCCTTTTCTGAAGGAAAACTAAGTGTATTAAGCCCATCTCTCACCTTCTTTCCCCTGGACACCACAGTTACAGTAGGAAGCAGAATGCTCAGGCTTGCAGAACTCAAGAAGGATACTCTAAAAGTGAAAAACAATTTGCAGAGGTACCAACGGCATCAGGATGCTTTGAACGTTTCCAGGTTTTCATTTGTTCAGGGTTTGGGGATTCTCAGAGGAGGCACAGAGATGCCATTGAAGTGCAAACAGCTATGAAGGTGACTGTTGCAATCAAAGCCCGGTGCTTGTTTGGAAGCAACATCTTAAGAAGCAAAGGAACAGTTTTGAAGAGGTCACTTCAAAAAAGAAAAGTAACATTCCTCTGGGTCAACAGCAGCATGTGCGCTACTCTCAGATGAGGAGATGCCTCCTCATCTCCAAGCCCCCAGGAGCACGATTTGCAGGAGTTTTTCCTGACAACGTGTAATAAAAATTCACTTTGAAAATAGAGCATTGCTAGTGATGTCTACAGGCTTTTGACTTTGCTTTTCCTTCAAACACCACTCGTGATGCTGAGCACTCATTCTCTTGGCCTATTTGTTCCTGGCAAACAAAGAGCAAATTCCCCTGGGTACAGCAATCCATTTTTAACACTCTGTAATTATTTAGAAAAATGTTTTGATAGCAGCAATGGAAAACTGGGGCATTTCAGGTGTCCCTGAGAAAGTTCTTGGAGCACTGCATGAAATCGGGACTTAAAGTCTCTGTATTTATGGCACTACCCCCCAAAAGAAGTCCACCTATTCAGCTGTGGCATTTGAATCTATTTGCAGTTCATTGAACAGCCCCATCTGCCTGTCACCTCCAAGTGCAGAAGGCACAAAACTCCTGAGGGTCCACTCCAAAATGGTGAGAGAAGAGACAACACATGGGCTCTGCTCCACGAGCATTGTTGGCAGGGCAGGTCCAGACAACTGTCTGACCTATTTCCTCCTTCCATCCTCTTAAGATCTATGGGACTTCATATGTTAATGTACCCTTTTGGGAAGCCCTCTGATGGAAGACATGGCATCAGAAAATGTCAGAGTCCTTAGCAGGAGACTCACAGGGCTGTTGAGTTACACAGCCCAAAGGCACATGAGCTTGATGCAGACAAGGAGATGCATCTCCTGCCATCCTCTGTCCAGCTGAGAACGTCAGGGCTGCAATCTAGAAGCTAAATGTCAATTCAGTTTCGCCACAAGGACACATTTTCCTTTGAAGCAAGCACAGTCAGGAAACCACCCCGATCACGGCTGTGCACTCAGTGCACACACACAGCCTGACAGCTCCACAACGTGAGCCACTGGCATTGGAAAGGTAAATAGTAGATGTGCGGTGCAGGGGGCATTGTGCTGAGGAAGGAGGGATGGAGAGGACGTAAATGTAAGCAATAGGAACAGAAAATTAAGCAGAACGGAAAGCGTTACAGCTCGGTTGTCCTCAAAGGACCCGCTACCCTCCAGAGAGCGCGCGCAGGTGAAATACGGGGGAAGAGAGCCCCATACTCGGCATATTCACTGCCATCTCCTGGTGGACAGAGAAATAGCCCTATCCGGCCTTGCCCTGTGCTGTCCTATTGTACACTGTACAATGCTATTATAGCATTTTTATTTCTTCTGTCACTATAGAATCACAGACTCAAATGGCAACATTAGGAAAAGGCACTCTATGTATTTTGGCTTTGCATGCCAAAAGCAGAAGAGGTCAGCTGGCATTTGCCAAAACTAAGGACAAAATCCTGAATCCTATGGTGGGAGCAGCATTTGTGACATCTCTGCCACGGCTCTTCTGTAGCAGGAATGATGCATTGGCCAGAACTACAGACCTGTCAGTCTGTATAGCACATATAATCTGCTGCCTAGAAAAATCTTTAAGTGCAATCAAAGCTGAAGGAAATGTTAAAACTGAAAAGTAAATAGGCCAGGATGAATAAATAGTGGTGGCTGCAGATCAACATATCACCATTCTGATCTCCAGAGGTCCATTCCAACCCTAATGATTCTGTGATGCCCAGTAAAATAGCCAGTTCTGTGGGCTCATATTAACCAAAATTAATCACTCTTTTTCACATTACATTTCATGCAAGAGTAAAAAGCTTTTGGAGATGCAGAAAGCAATGTACAGTAAGGGGTGCAGGGCTGTACAGGAAGCAGTGCAGGGCTGCAGGGCACAAGCTCAGAAGAAAACCCAGATTGGTCCAGCTCACCATTACAGGGTTATCATCTCTCCCTGTCTTTGCTCCTGTTTTCCAGCTAATGCTCTGGAAAGGCAGTTTTGGGATCAGAGATCAAAGGCAGAGAAGGAAGATTTGACTGCCCCCAAGAAAGGGATTAAAGTAAGTAGAGGAAAAGTGTTTGAAAATAGAATTCAGTGAAGATACTGGTGATGCGACACAGTGTTTGAAGGATGAATTTCAGCCCCTTGCCCTGCCCTGCAGAGGCAGGCTGCAGGCAGCATTCCCTGCCTGGCTCCTGAAAGCATCACTCAGCAGTTTTAAGTGTGTTACCACCAGGATCAGTCTCTCCTTTCAAAAGTGAACCCTCGAAAAGACAGCTCTTCAGTGATGCCACACAGCGAAGCTTGTGCAATGGCACACAGAGCCATTTTAAAGCTTCCATGTTCACATGCATCCGATGGAGCTGGTCTTTCATGCACACGTCAGGAGCTGGAACCTAACACGCAGTGGCACTTGGAGAGGAAATACTGTGACAGCTTTTATTTCTAGTGAAATAAACCAAAGAGAGAAGGAGTTAGGCAGCTGGGTGAAGAAGCAAAAGGGCAGGGAAAAAACCAGTAATAATATTAGAGCTGAAAGAGAGCTCTTATAGCACTTTCCCAGAATTGGCTGTTCTCTCTTTTGCTGTTTCCGATGTTTCCCTTCTGCCTACTTTAGCCCCTGGATAAAAATATAGAGAACCTTTTAAAAGAGAAGATAAATCCTTTCTTTAGTGAGATGTAGGTTACTGATATCTGTCTGGTTATAAAACAAAACAAAATCTGCAGCTCAGAAAAATTCCAGTGCAGAGAAAAGCAGGCTTCCCTTGGCTTGCTGCTATAGGTTGGGTTGCATTTCCGTACCTGGATGGGACACTTCCATGCCTGTGGCAGGGCATTTGGAACTAGACAATCTTAAAGTCCTTTCCAACCCAATCATTCTATTATTCTATGAGTCTATCATTCATCATGAACCCCAGTATTTCAGCACCTTCTTTTTGCATCAGGAGAGCCTGCCTGGTGTTGGGCAGCATCAGACCACCACCACACAAAGAGGTTTGTACAGGCAAGGGCTGGTGGGGTGCCCCAGCATCCTCGCACAAAGCTGGGTTTGGGCACGTGGTAGCTGAGAACAATGAGCGGTGCTCAGCTCCAGCCATGTACACACACACTCTCACCTTGCACCTGATGCTCACCCTGTAGTGACTCTCCATACACTCAGTCTTGAGACTGGTGAACACTTCTCATGCATCTGTGGCTTCCCCAGAGCACTGCTAAAGAGCAGGCTATGGGGAAATCTCTTTTTTTGACAGCCCTGACTTCCCTAGAGAGGAAATGCAATAGTGTGTCACGACACAAACTCCTGACCTTTCCTGTCCACCCTGCTGGCTGTCACCAGCTCGCATCCCCAAAGGTTTGCTACCTAACCACATCTAGCCACCTCCCAAGCATGTGGCTGTGCCTGCGTGAGGTGTATGCACTCCCAGAGCGATGCAGTTGGTCGCAGTGCTGCTGCCAGTGAGGGAACTGCACCAACGGAGAGCAGCAGAGGAGCATCCTTGCCTCCAAAAGCCGAGACACAGTTCCCAGGCCAGCAGCAAGCTGGCTGCAGGGTGGCTGCTCATCCTCAGATCTTCCAGCCACTGATCTGCTCACGGCAGGAGAATGTGAGTGGGTGATATTTAGCACTGGAGCTTTTCTAGCTCATGTTGTGTTGAGAGGTAGCAGGCACATGCAGTTCTGCTGGCAGGTCTGAGAAGATGAATTTTGGGAAGGATGAAAGATGGAATAGGAATAGGAATAGGAACAGGAATAGGAATAGGAAGGGAAGAGAGGAGGGGAGGGG
>JAOEHY010034670.1:0-66286 GCA_025447955.1 Psilopsiagon aurifrons
CATACAGGGGAGGAGGCTGAGGGTGAGCTCAGCCCTTCGCCTGGACGGGGCCGGGGGTGTGTGGGGCTGGGACGGTGGAGGGTGGGCAGTGCTCTGTTCGGGCTCTTTGGAGTGTGTGACTGAGGCAGGGCGCGGGGCCGCCCGGCTCTGAGTGCGAGCGGAGGGGGGGAGCCCGGCCCCAGCGGGCGCAGCGAGATCCTCGGGAGCGGAGTCTGTCTCCCTCCCTGCCCATAGAGGGAAGTCCCAGGCAGGGGCGGCCCCAGGTGGGGGAGCCGGGCGGTAAGAAGGAGCCGCTTCCACCGCGGAGCGGCTCAACGCCGCCAGCGTCTCTCCGTCCCCTCCGGCTCCGCGGGCGGCCGTGCCGGGAAGCGCGGGTCCGTTCCACCCCTCCGCAGGCGGGGTCCGGCAGCATGAACATCCTGCTGGAGCTCTTCGTGGTGACTTTCAGAGTGCTGTGGGCTTTCGTGTTGGCCGCTGCAAAGTGGCTGGTGCGGCCCAAGGAGAAGAGTGTGGCGGGGCAGGTGTGCCTGATCACCGGGGCGGGCAGCGGCCTGGGCCGCCTGTTCGCCCTGGAGTTTGCCCGGCGCCGGGCGCTGCTGGTCCTGTGGGACATCAACACGCAGAGCAACGAGGAGACGGCGGGCATGGTGCGCCACATCTACCGGGAGATGGCTGAGGCGGCCGCTGCCGCCGCCCCCCGAGGTAAGCTCCCCTGGCTGCCCCCCGCCGCCAGGCCCGGGCGCTGCCCCTTGCCCTTCACCTGCCGGGCCGCGGAAGGGTTAGTCGGAGCTGCGCGCCTGCCTGGCTGCCTTCCGGAGCCGTTCCCGCATGCAGCGGGCAGGTGGAAGCGGCTCCGGGCTGGACTCCAACGGGCGCGGGGTTGTCAGACGTCCGGTCAGTGCCTCTGCCAGCCGGGCCGCCCCGTGCCCTGTGGAGACCCGCTGCGTGTAGCTTCGGACTTCGACAGCGGCTCTGAACCATACAGCTTTTCTTAAAACGCTCTGGCAGCAATAGTAAATAGACAAGTTCTTGTGTACTGTGACAACACCAAAGCAAATAGAAGTTTTACTGTAGTGGAAATGTATTTGCTGTTTGCACTCGACTACTTGTTTGAATGTCAAATACATGATACAAGTAAGAACTTAATCCACATTCCCCCCACCCCCTTTTGTTCTCTTGTTTGTATTCCTTAGTAGCTGGAGATGGAGAGAAAGATGCGCTGCCCCACTGCAACTTGCAGGTTTACACATACACCTGTGATGTGGGCAAAAGAGAAAATGTCTACTCAACAGCGGAGAGGGTCCGCAAGGAGGTTGGCGAAGTATCTGTCCTGGTTAACAATGCTGGTGTGGTCTCTGGGCACCATCTTCTAGAGTGTCCTGATGAGCTTATTGAGAGGACCATGATGGTCAACTGCCATGCACATTTCTGGGTAAATATAACCTCCATTCTGCTGCCCTTCTTGTCAGTTAATTTTGGGAAACTAGCTGCTGTTGCTTAATTCCTTTCTCCTTGAGATTTGCAATTGCTCCCTCTCACTTGTAAGCTCAGTGCTTTGAGGGTTTTCTTGTCTTTAACTTTTTTTGTTTAGCAGGAATGGTGGCTATTATTGACAAATAACTGTAACTTGACCACATATTCCTCTAACTGAGAGTTCCAAGTTTTGTGTCCTATTTTCTAGCCCTGGATATGAAACCTTTGCAAGCATAACCTCTGAATCTCTAAAGTTTGTTACTGTTAATGAGTGATTTCTAAGCCTTCCTTCTGTAGTGTTCTGCCAGCATGCTAACAGCTTTAACATGCTCTTTTAATGATAGCTACAATACCAAACTTGCACATTTCTGGAAGAAAATACTTAAAACCCCTGCTGGAAATGTTGTTTGAATTGCCTTGGAGGCAAATTGTTCCTTTTGAAGGCTGGGAGGATGGTGAAAAAGATTTCTCAAGAAATCAAGCCAAGAACACTTTTTCAGGAATCCTGCGTATTTGTCCTCATAACTTTCTCTGGGGGCTGCCAGGAGAAGTAAGAAAATCTTTACCATGGTTTCTGGGGCTATATTGTCTCCATAACCAGCAGATGCTAATCAAGGAGAACAAGTTATGTGATCTTACTCTATCTCAACCTTGTTTTCCTGTGTGGTTTATTTTTAAACCCGTGGTGGTGTGGAGTTACATAAACTGGAGTGTTGAAGGAGGGCATGATGCACACTTGGGTTAGCATTAGCTGTCAGACTGAGCCCATTGTTAGTACTAAAACTGTTCTTTGGTCTTTCAAATAAGGTTATGAAATAAACTTGCATAACAATCAAAGGATTAAGCAATCTGAAATATACTTCCAACTTAAGCCTTCTTTGGCTTGTCTTACCTTCTTGTAACAAAATTCTGTAAAATGCCTCATCTTCAAAACTTATTAGGCCCTCCCAAACATGATTTTTTTTTTAATGTGGAAAAGAAATGCTGTTCCATAACCCTAAAGGAGCCCCTTCAAATCTGTGCTGTGAAACCCCTAATGCAGAGCAGTCTTTTCCCAATGTATTGTAAAGCTTGCAGAGAGTGCTTAAACTGTGCACACAAGATAGTGTGTTTAGAAAGTCTTTCAAACTCTGAAAATATATTTTAAGACAACTTGAAATGTTCTGAGAAAGCTCATATGACTACTTACAGCTAAGAGCTCTGCGTGTTCTCCTACATAAAAGTTAAATTGATGCTTAAGCAAACAGTGATGTGCACTGGATTTAATGACTGCTATTGATGTGGTTTAAATGCTGAATTGACAAAGTTTCCAAGAAGTCTAAATTATGACATCACCATGAATTAAAATATGGGAGGATTCTGAATTCTCCAGCTGTTCTTCCTTCAGGCCCAAGTCATACACTTATTTATAACACTTTTTCAGAGACCTTTTTAAAGCACCCTCTGTGTGTTATAGAAAACTGAACTTATTCTAGTATTGCCATGATTGTGTTTCCGTAAGTTTCATTCATCTCCAAATGTTAGTGTGAAGTGACTTTAAAATTAAAAAAAAAAAAAACCCAAACAAAACAACAAAAAAAACCCTCCAAGAAGGTATAGTTAAATGTGAACTGTGGAACTTGAAATCTTGGCTTAAGCTTCTAAGGAGCAGTCAACAGCCCAGTTGAGGATCTGTTCATATGTATGCTTCCTGCAGATCTGGTGTCCTGCTTTGCCTTTCCTTTCATTTTCTTCCACTTTTGGCAAAGCTTTTTTGTCTTCCCCTTTATGATCCCAGAAAAGGTTGGCTTGACCAGCAGTGGGTGGACTTCTATTAAAAGTAATAGTACTTAATTCATAAGATATCATTTGAATCAGCTGATTTGAAGCCAACTTTTTTTGATGCAAGTCAATGCTGACTTAAATAGAACAATGTGTCTAGATGTGTGAAGCTTTATACAGCTAGTTGTTTCCATGTCAGCTAAACTGGTGGTCCAAAAGCAAAGCTAATACTCTGGAGCATTATGCAGGCTTTTAACTATTCTTGGAGGGTGTTCCTTCCAAAAAGCTGTAAATGGGTTTTATAAAGACACGGATCTTTCATGTAATATTGCTTCAGTAGTTGTCTGTATTTTCTGGGTTTTTGTTGAGGTTTTGTTTATTCGATGGAAAATTCTTTTTCATCCCTTGGTCATTAATCAAGCCTCATTGTAATTCTATGTAAAAACTTACATTGGTGCTCTATTATTGTCCCCTTGAAACATCTGAAATAAGACTGATTTTCTGCTCTTCATGCAGAACACAGGTAATCTGAGCTTGCTTTGTTAGCAGCTATGATCTGAAGACTGCCCAACTTCTGCAGTAGGCAGTGACATGAAAGCCTGTCACTGCTTTGCTGATGTGATTCCAACGGGGCTGCGTACCATATCACAAACTGGCAGTCAGGAGAGCCTTAGCAGTATGCCACAGCCTAAACAGATGCTTTCCATTTGCTGACATTCATGATTTGTATAATCCTTCCCATGAGTGTTCTATATAAACATGTCACCACTGCATCATGTAGCAATTTCCACAGCATAAAATCCACTTCAGTATTAAAAACCTGTTATTTCATGCTGTGATAACTTGAATGCTTCTGATATTGAAAACATAGGGACAAAATCCATTCCCAGTATGAAACAAGCCAGCTCTGGTTTACTATAATTTGCAGATACATAAAACTGTAGCAGGAGTGTAATGCTATCTTTCCTCCCAGTCTGTTGCAAGAATAACTAACTTGACTGCACTTGTCAATTACTGGAACTGAACTTATGCAGGCTAGGAAATTTTCTTCCTGTGATATGTCAGGATAAAGATTTGAAAAATGTTAAATCATAGTCTAAGATAAGCTGCTGCTTAATCAGTTTTCTTTTGGTTTTACAGTGAAGCTTAAGTGAAGTATCAAAATACATTGGTTTAGATTGTGGAATTTTATCTAGTAAAACTGCTGTGGAAACTCTTATTTCATGACAATTTGAGGTTCTTGTACCTATTCTAATTTATTTTTTCTGGAAGAATAATGCTATTGATGGATAAGTAGGTATTAATATAGGACATCAGCTTAGTACCTAGGAAATACTTCTAGGATTAGTGGTTGAATGGGACTCATGGAGAGGCAAGAGCAAGGTGATAACCAAGCTCTGAAGTTCTGTGTCATGAAGGTCCTTCTGTACAGCAGATCTTCTGCATTAAGCTCGGAGGACAGTGATCTGTGTTTCCCTGTCTTGTGGATCCTTCAAAGCTTTTAGCTTAAAGCTCTCCTAGAGTTCCCTTCAATTTACCAAAAGGGGGAAGCAAAAGCATTCAGCTCCAGCTCTGTCATGTTTATTAAAAAAAAAATAATAAATAAATAATCCATATAGTAAGAGACTAAGACCCAGAGTCTGAAGACTTGTGTGTGGCTGTCTTAACCAGAGAAGTTAGGGTCATCCACTTACAAATTACTTGACTTTTGAAATTATTCTGGTATATTTGTAGGAATTGGGAAAAATCTTTTAGGTGGCTTGACATTAATACAGGAAAATATAATACTGAGTAAAGAGGGTACTGTTACTTAAGGAATTAGGGCATTCATAAGTAGTCTAAAATTTGAATTATCTTGGAAACAAAGTTAATGCAGAGTTACTAAGTCAAATACCTATTTATGCAGCTGCTCTATTTGTCAGTCTAATTAGACTGACAGGATTGCAAAGCCTTGGAAAATAAGTGGCTTGTAGTTACTTATGTATCAATACTTATGTATTATGCTAGTCTCTTTAAGATCCCTGGTGTTAAATAAAGCTCACATACCTGTAGGTTTTTTTAGTTTAAATACGGAAGTATATTACTTAGTGTGCACACTGAATATTCTAAAGAAGAAAAGACAGCTTGTTGTGTTATTTGAAACGATATCATGCTGAGTCTTGTGGCCTTGTCTTGTGGCTCTTGAGCTTGTCTAACACTGCATTAAGCACAGTTGTCACAACATGCAATGCTTAGTTTTGTAATCAGTATCCATAGTGTAGCCTTGTAGTCAGGTTTTAGTGGTAGTGACAATTTAAAAATAATTTAAATTTAAAATTTAATTCTGAACCTGGGTGGTTGGTTTGGGTTCTTTTTGAGGGGGGGAAACTAACACAAATCTTTTGGTTAGGTACCTTAATGTCTAAGTTTTGGCTGAAGAAGTGATCTTTTATCAGTTTCAGAGTAGCTGTGGTTAAGGATGAAAGTGATTCTTCAGACAATGTACCCATCTGAAGAGTCAACAAGCACAGTTAATCAAGTTGGGATGGTGTAGTAGGTGGGTCTTAGTCTTGTGCAAAATGTCCCTTTATTCCCTCATGTGGGAATCATGACTTCAAACACCTATAGTTGGGGTTCCAGAATGCTGCCCACCAAACTTCTGTTCCACAAGTTAATCAACTGTAGTCCCCGAGGTCTGTTGAGGCTGATTAGTTATGGCTCTCCATCATCTACTGTACCTTGATGATAAATGAGTAATTACCTATCAAGGAGTCTGAACAAAGCGGCTTATAGCATTCTTGATTTAATTGGCAGCACTTGCATCAGGGCTGTGAAAAAATTGCATAGAAGACTCTCAGTGTGTTACAACACCAGCGTTCCTATGTACACTTTTTGTGCTAGAGTATCTTCCTTGCATGGTGGAGAATGCTGACCTGTTTTGTTCAAGAAGCAACTGAATTCATGCATTTCTCTTTAATGATGTAAAGTATTTGATATTCATCCCAGTCAGTTAACAAATATGAAATGAGCATTGAGAATGTTTCCCTTAAGTTACACCTGAGGTTTTGTGACAGCTTCTCTTGGGTGTATTTTGGAAATTAATTTGCTGCACCACTTGAAAGGTGCATTGGCCTTAAACAACAGAAAATAAAGATTCCTATTGTGATTTGTGGATTGTTTGTTGCCTGTAGTTTGATGTCCAGTATAGTAACATAAGGTGTGATTAGCCAGTTACTTCTATGTGCTAAACTATATGAAGTATGATGAGTTTAGGTAAAAACATTAATATACTTCCCAGAAAAGCCATGTAAAAGTTCAGTGAAGGAAAGGGAGAGTTGTCCTGAAGAGAGCATGCTAAGACTTCTCAAACTATTTGAAGCATATTAGAAGTATTCATCAATTATTAGTGGCTTGCAATTCTGCCACCATCTAAAATAAAGCTGGAGTTTCAGTATAGCTTGCAGAGGTAAGGTACTTGGGATAATCTCACTATTCAGTCTCCTGTGACTTTTTCTGCAGGTTGGAGGCTTGTCACCAATCCATATGACTGCTTTCAGGGTTGCTAATCTATTCAGAAGAGATGGTCCAGTGTGATGATTAAATTCCTGCTTCTTATCAAATGAGGTAGATCAGTTGAATAAGCAAAAACTTGTGCACTGACTTTGGGACTTTGGTCTGATGCTATGCTGTTACTTGTCATAGCATAGTAGTCTTTGCCAGTGTGGTGCCTAATTTTGCTAGAAGCAGGGAGAGTGGCTTTTCGCACTTTCAGTGAAATATTCAGTCTAGAAGATTGTGCATGCCTTTCTTGTCCTGTGGATGGCTAAGAGAGCAGTGGAGTTTAAAGTTCCAGATTCTTCTGTCTACAACTAACATCTGTTTTTATTTTATGAAAATCAGCTAAGTTAATGATATCTCGTTGTGTTATTAACTCTCTGTAATAACCAAGAAACTATAGCAGCCTTCCAGAAGATATGCCTGTTCGTGTGTTCAGCTGTGGAGAAAAGCAGTCCTAATTATAATATGGCTAAGTGTCCTGCTAACTCAGTGTTTCCATCACTGCCTAAGACCTCTCTTAACTGATCTGTGTGGGTAAGCAGTGCTTCTGTAGCTCTTGGTGTCATCAATTACCCTGACCAGACAGGTTGAGGAAAGATTAGTGTTATGTTTGCTAGCACCATCCCTGCCATTTTACCAGTGCACTTCTTAAATCTTTTCTACTTTTATCTTTATGATAAAGATATGAAGTAGTATTCTTTTCCAATGCTTTTCATGCTTTGATTTCACTTCTGGTTTTTTGGGTGTTTTTTTGGGTTTTTTTTTGGGGGGGAGGCTAAAGGGAAGGTTTTTGTTATGTTCTTCTAGTACTAAACCTTTCCACAGCCCTCTATGTAAAAGCCAGAGCATCATGCTCTTGATAAACTTCTCCTTTGACCTTTGAGGTTTTTTGGCTCTTCACACTGATGATAAAACTAAGTTAGTGGTACCTGTTTGTCTTTTGTGGAAAAGATGGTACAGGTCTTTCTGCAAAGGCAAACTGAAGCTGGTTTGCTTGTAATGCTGGGTGCTTTTGCCTGTGGTCTTGAGCTGCTTCTGTTAATAAAGTCTTTTGAATACAGTTACATTGTAGGCAGACTTAAAGACTGTCAAGAATCTCAGTTTCTCAGGGCTTATTTTGAAAAAAGATGTCACAAACAGGAAGGATTTACATCTGTGCTTACACTTCTGAATGAACACTGTTCTTATAAATAATTATATTAGCATAATGATTTATATGCCAGTCAAATTAACACTTGACATGAGTGAGTTATCACAACTGGGATGGGAGAACATGGTAGGCCAGGGAATGCCAGAACAGCTGTGGAGCCGAGGTGGCTGACTTGCTGTGAGCCTTTTGAAATTCAAGTTTGTGTGGCTGTTGAATTCTGCACCTAATGTGCCCTGCTGCTGGTCACTTCTGCCATCTGTTTGAACTTGTGTGACAGTTTCTTAAGCACTCCTATTTCAGCATTGGTTTTGAGAACCGCTTGAGTGCGTATACTTAAAAGTGACTTACCCAAAGTTTCTGCTGATTTTAGGATTAAACTACAAGGAAGATTAGTGGTAGCAAGCTTTCGTGTGGGGCTACTCCTTGAATCTGCATCTTTGGTATTCATCTGATCTATGGGTGAGCCAGTTTAGTTCTGAGGACAGGAAGGAAAGCTGTTCATTTTCTTGGCCAGGTTGATTAGTTTTTCTGTTTAGAGACTAGAATCATTGACATTTCTATTTCGAGACTCCTCATTGACATTTCAGACTTGGACTAGCCAGTGGCAGGGGGGAAGCCATGTTACGAAAAGGGTGAGGAAGACTAAGATAAAACCACAAAGCTGTGGCTGTCTAATGAAACCTCATTCTTGGAGAGATTTTTCTGGAATAGGATTTAGAGGCTGTAAATAGTTAAGCATAAATGGTTCCAAGCTGTAGCAAATCTGACACTGACGTAACAGTCTGAATGTAACAACTTCTAAAGAAATTGCAGTATTTTAGTTGCACACTATTAAAAACTCTTAGACGTAGGCTAGTTTTCTGAACACATAAAATAATGTGTTAACAGCTCTAACTTGTTTACCTTGCACCGATACTGTAATTGCTGTGGTGTGCTGTCAAGAGCAGTGATCTCTGTGCCTACTGCAGTGTTTGACTTCTCTGAAAGTCCGTTGTACTAACACTGAATGTGGAAAAGCCAAGCCAGAGCTGTGTTTCAGCTTGTGGGAAATGAGCATGTTTTCCACAGGCAGGCAAGGGAAGTATCTCTGCCTTCAAAAACTCACCCCCTGAGAAAGGGAGCAGTTTGCTGGCATTTGGTTAAAACGCCTGTGCATGTAGAATCTGTGACAATTGCATCAGTCGCTCTTTTGGTCACTGTATCAGCTGCAGGCATTTTGTCGTTTTAGCTCTTGCTTATGAAGATAAAGTTTACCTGCTCAGGCTATTTTCTGCATACCCCTTTTTAGAAGAGTGAGGTGAAGCATGGAACAAACACCTTGTTTTTTCTAAAAACCTCTAAGCCACATGCATTTAAAAATATTACATCTCATTCAGTGACTTACTTCATAAGTTGGAGCCTTCTGGGGCCTAAACAAACTTTGAAGCTAAACTGCCGTTCACCTATAATATATTCTTTGTTTTTCTGACTCTACTAAGTAAGACTGTTACATGAAAAGGGAAGCTTTCCTTCTAATCTTATTCCTCTTGTGAGATACTTACGGCATAATCACTTTCCCCTCTAAAAAGAAATTGATTCAAAACAATGACTTAGTGGCTGAGTTGTGGAGGATGAGTAAAGTGACCCAGCTTTCATCTGTCTTCAACTAGTACAGCAACTGCAGTGCTATGGAGGTACTGGCCTTAAGGTAGCTATAAAATGAGAGAGTCTCAATTGAACCACTTCCTGAAATGTCCATTACATAAGCAAAAAGCATGAATGATGAGTTCATATTTTCCGTAAGTAGTTCTGACAGTGCTGTTCTCTAGTAACTTTTTGGAAGCATGCAGACTAAAATACCAAGGTTTACTAAGTATTCCAGAGGATGACTAAGCTTATGGCAAGCTGTAGAAAAATGTGTATTTAAAAGTCGGATTGTGTTCTTGTGCACTGAACAATATTCTGAATTCTTATCTAATAGTTGTTCTGAAATGAATCTATGTGGATTTTTGACTGACTCATAGGAGTGTGTTTTCATTTTTGCCAAGATTATCAAATAGCTGGCAATAAATAACTGTTCTCCAAATGGTTGGACATTTGCTTCAAACTTGTGCTAATGAAGGTGAGGGCTAATGTGTTTGTTACACTTATGTCAACATAGCTCAGAAACGCTACAAATCCTTTGACATGGCCATTTGTCAGTGTATAAACAGAGTTGAATTTCTAGTTGCTTGACTTCAACAGGGCTTAAACCAGCTTTTGTGAAAAAGAGTAGCCAAGTGTCAATTTATTATATCACTTGACCAGCAAACTATAAAGTTATTTCAGACTTGACATTTGAATAAATGCAAGGTAGGCTGTCTTTGCTCATAGTTCTGCCTGTGGAAGAATACAGGGTTGGTGGTGCTGCCTACTGGGACTATAACCTAAGATCCTGCATTTACAGAAGTAAAACTGGGCTGTAACAGCCATGTTGGAGCTCTGTATTAATTGTGGGTATATGGAAAGCTCAAACTTTGACATGGGAGATCTGAGCAGAAAGATTCACTTTCTTTAAACTGTGTTACTTTGCATATATTTATTCCCAAGTTCTACTTCAGTTGATACCTGTATCTTGTTTGTCTTGCAGTGTTAGGCAGGCTAAAGAAATAGTTGGACCTCCAGTAGCCTTTCTACCACGCCATCATACCGGCTACTAATCATTCTCAGCTTTTTGATTATTTTGGCATTTGAAATCCACAACAAACACAACTGGCAGCTTATGTTCTGCACTTTTACTGTCCCTGTTCTCCTCAGAGGGACATACAATCTTTCTCCTGGTTTGTTGCTAGCTGTCAAGGATCCAATATGATTGCTTTATCCAAGCTTTAAAAAACATTAAAATTTAGAGTAGGCAGAGTTGTCTGTGAGGGCTCAGAAAACCTTTAAGAAGCTGGCAAGGGAGTGAAGTTAATGGAGGGCATTTAGCAGCTGGGGAGGCATTATTAGATTTTGGAAACAGTTTGCTATGTGGATGTTCTGGACTCATCTGAAAATATTAATTCCACAAAAAATCTAGGTGCTCTGCACTGCTTCGTTGGACCCTCTCTCCAGCTGAAAGGACTTGGAGACCAGAGGGAAAGGAGAAAGAAATGGAAGAACAGACTGTTTCAGACAGAGCAGGGTAGGGTAATTTATTACAAGCAAGAGCTCCTGTAGGGGGAGATACAGGAGAGAATTTCCAGTTAGCTATGATTCTGTGTTGATAAACTTGCAGTTCATGTAGGAACAAAAAGTGCAAATTCTCTGCTGGCTTATGAACTTCTTCCTCTGTGAGAGAATGGGCTGTTGAGCAGGGAGCTGGTGTACTTAAGCGAAGGATCACAGAATGGTTGAGGTGGGATGGGACCTCTGAAAGGTCATCAGGTCCAACCCCCTCCCCACCCTGGTTCAAGCAGGATCACCTAGAGCTGCGGGCCTAGGTAAGTCTGTGTTCAGTTGTCTTTTCAATATATCCAAAGACAGACATTTCCATGGCCTCTCTGGTCAACCTGTGAGGATGTGCTTCATTTTTCATAGCCATGTGAAATCAGGGACTTGCTAATTCTGGAGGGAAGAGTTCTATATATACTGCCAGTGATTTTAAACAATAATATGTACTGCTGCATATATATAAAGCAGTTATACATCAGCAAAGTGATATCTGCAAGAACAGATGAAAGTAGACAAGTAGATTTGTATTTATGGTAGCATATACACAAGCATGTCCATTAAAGGCAGCTAGTAGCTTCCACAGCAATGACTGGTAGTATATAGTCATTAGAAAGATCAGACACTTTACATGACACACCTGACAACTGAGGGTGGAAATAATTTTAAAAGCTTGTATATCTAAAGTCTTTTTCCTTTTAGGAGGAAAAAAAATATAAAAGTTCTCCGGAGCAGAAAGATGGAGACTGCTTTCAAATAGCATAAATTACCGCTTGTTGGCATTGAAAGAACAAGGGTAGTTCAGCTTGAATACCTGAACTTCTTCATGGCCAGAAAGCATATAAGGTAGTGCCCTGTCTAAACTGAAGTGAAATCTTCTTAAGAAGAAATTGGGGCCACCTTTGGCTGCATTATATGTACCTAAACTCTGTTGCAGCTGAAACCAGGACAACAGCAGATGACTGTAAAGCTTTGGTAATGACTTTTCTACCTTTAGACTCAAGAAGAAAGTTTCTGAAGTGGGAATTGTATTTAGGTAGTGTTCTTGAGTACTTAGCCTATGCTCCAGACAAGTGGGAGAACAAAGCTATTTTCTGCTTTACTGTTAGTTACCCAATTTGGGGTAAGATCATGGGAAATGGAGCCCTTAAAAGAAAGGGAGTGGGGAAAACAATGTAGTGACATGGTAAGGGAACAGTAACAAAAGTTTCTTTTGCAGTATCCTTCTCTGAGTGCTTTTCATATCCCAGTGTCTGTAGACACAACATTTTTTCAACTAAGCCTTGTTAACAAGCTATACAAAAGGCAGTTTAGCCAGGCAATGTGCAATTGCTCTAGGCATAGCATAATTAGTTCTAGTAGTAAAGAGTGGAAATCAATGATTAATGCTTGAGAGATAACTAGTGGTATTAGTTTCCTGTGTGTTTTTTTAATAGCATTACTTATCTTATCTTTACTGTCTACTCATTGTAAACAGCTTTGTGGCACTAAGTTCTGATTAAGGAAACTACTTAATTCAGTTTCAGCTTCTGGTATACACATGAGTTGACTCTACGTAAGACAAACTACTAGAGTATCTGAACCATTCACAGGAAACAGTGGTAACTATTGGCTTTGAAAACTGATGAAATTTAGAGCTGGAACCTGAATACTACAAATGCTAAAGAAAGTAGTAATATAAATATGGACTGTGGCATGCTTGTTCTTTAGCAAATGGCATGACAGATGTTTCTTACTACTAAGAAACCCACTTAAAAACTTCAGTAAATAAAATTTAACCTAGTTTTGTACAACTTTGGTGCTTTTCAGCTAATTGCATGTTGTGAAGCAGGGGATTTTATATATATAGATCTGTCATGAGGGTGGAGAAAAATAGGAATGCTAATCACTCACATGAATTAATAATGAATTAAACAAGTGATTCAGGTAATAGCTTATGTTTTTATTAAGCTAAGAATTCACATGCTTCAAATCAATATTTCATGCAGACTTGGAAAGGAGAAGAAATGTGCGTATTTCTCTATATTTCAAATACAGTTTTAAATTAACCGATTTTGCTTTTCATTGTGACTTAATTCTTTGCAGTATTTGTTTTGCTACCTTCACCTTGTAACCTGGTTAGATCTTATCTGTAGTTTCACTCTGTCTGCAAAGGTTAGTCTGTCCAGAGTACTGGGGGGTGTGTAGCTTTGCTTTCTTGTTACCAGTCATCATTATAGACTTCTGTTTAAGTCTATCTCTTTCTTTCATGAGCTTCTGGTTGCAAGGCAACTGTAACATTATTACCGTGCATGTATGTTAAGCATTAACTGCTGCTGCAGTTCAGCATTAAAGCAATCCCCATGGCCCCAAAACAGTGGGGTTTTATGTGAAGGATAAATAAAGCTTTAGTGAGAAATTGAAGGTTATGTTGCCTTCCAGGAGCCAAACTACTAAGGGACCCCTTTTGAGATGAAATATTGGAAGGTCTAGCTTTTTCTGTTTAGAACACAGGGCCTGCTCAAGACACTTGAGGGCAATCCTTGAACAGTTTCCTTTAGTGGTTTTAATACAGCTGTCTATGGAAGCTTGGCTTGAGGACATTGTGCTTATCTCCTCATCCTTTTTGCTCTGAAAGGACCTGAGTAGATCATCAGAAATCCAGGCAAATATGCGACTTTCTTTTTTAATCCATTACTTTAGGAAGATTTGGTAATTCTGGCCTATTTTTCATTGTCTTGAGGATAGAAACTGAAGATCAGAAATAGTTGTAACTTCCACAGCTATTCAAATATTTACTTAGACAGTGGCTAATTATCCAGAAGGGGCCCAGCACTTCTTGAAAAACAGAGAGCAGAGATATCTAAGGTCCTTCAAAGTACAGCTTTGGTCCCTTGTGTTAGCAAGGTCAACAGTAGTTGTAGACTTCTGTCTACTTTCTGTATTCAGCCTATTACTGGCTGAGCCATGGCCTTTCTGCTGTGTGGTCTCTCTTGTCTTCAGCTCAGTACTTGGTATTTTCATATAGTCTTAGCACAGTTACTCATCTCACCTTAACCTAGCATTTTGGAGATCCTTGTGTAATGAAATTATAAAGGACGTGGAGATAATATGGGAAAAGTAATTGAGATGGATGTGCAAATGAGAAATAATTATTTTCAGTTCTCATTGGAACCAGATAAAAAAGCTAGAAGGAAAATAAATGGTTAAATCCAGGGTTTTAGCTGCATGCTATGGTGTGTGAGAAGGCACTTTGGATATTTTATAGCCTCTAACTTGAATAAGTTCCCCTTTGAGACTTATGCAGTTCTAGGGTATACTCAAGGTATACTTCTAAAACTATTTGGCAATGGCTTTCAATGTAATCCTGTAAGTGAAGTTTTACCCAGTGTTTATAAAATGTATTTAAAGTGGTTATCTTCTGAAATAAGCTGGGCTATATGACTAGCTGAAAATAAATTCAGTGCATTTACTGATAAGCTTGCCATGGGGATTTTCTTCCTTTCAGGCATCTCTCTTTCCCTTTTAACATACAGTAGTGCATTAGTGTTGTACTATGCAGTTTGGAGAAATCTATTTTAAAGCAAGGTGCTACAGCCTGTCTGCATAATAGTTAGAGGTGCTCTTTTGTCAGATCTTTGTGCTTTTCCTTTGCAGTTACTGGAATGGAAAGAGAAATTGGGGCACGTGGAAATCTCTCTATTTCATTCCACAGTGGGAGTGAACAGCCACATGCTGTCTTGCAGGGGAACCTGTAGCATGTCCTGCTGTGGGCTATGAAGAACGGGAAGAAAAGAAGGCTGAATGTCAGTGCTGAGGGGGGGAAAGGACAGAAACTTGGAATAATGTTTTCTTGTCATCATCTCTGTTGCTAGATGATTTTTAGAATTAGCTAACATATGGCAGCAGGCTGCTGTTATCTCTGGTATGTTAGCTCCCAGAGCCATCAGGATGGGTCCCTGACTAATTGCACCAATTTTGTTTCTTGAGTGTGGCCAAATAGTGTTTAACATGAAGATGAAACAATACATTTACCCAAATGTTGAACTCTTTTTCAGTTATGCAGCTGCTCTGGCAGTCAGGAATAGCTGTGGCTTGGGAAGAAATGTCCTGTTATACTAGTACACCACTGCTGGGGATAAGTAAGGTGATATAAAAACTCACCTGTTTTGATCAGCCTCAGAAAAAGAGAGCCTTGCAGTATCCTCCTTACATCATGGGGCTATATGGAAAATGAGTTATTCCTTTGGCATAAAGGAATTTCTGCCTTCCAGTAAAGCAGGCTGTTTATGCCATCAAAAGCTTAAAAGGGCTGACAGAAGGCAGAAAGTAAGAAAGAAAATTACTGTATTGAAACAATAAGTACTAACACATAAGGTTGTTTAAGTTTCTGTTATTTATATAAAGGCAACTCTAAAAATGAGGTAGCACATATTTTTCTACTGTGGTGTGCTTTCTTCATTTGGTATCCATTGTCTCGAGCTGCATACAGCTAACATTGTTTTCTATGGATGCTTGCTTTCTTCTTTAAGAATAATTAATCCAAAATTTAATTAAAAAAATCACTTTCCCAAACACAGTATTTCTTCATATTCTCATTTGCTCTATTTAGACTAATTTGTTTTGACATTGCAGCTGTGCTGTTCTTTGTGTTGCACAATCTTTTGAGTTTTGTTTCATTAAGAATGGAACTAAAGAATTTGGGGAAGGGGAGGGAAGAAGTGCTAGACTGTTAGAAGTTAATTTGCCGTAAACCAAAATGTTGAGAACAGATTACAAAAGCTATGAAGTGACATGTAAATGCTTGTTCAGTTTCACACTTGTGAGAAATCAGTCATTAAAGCAGTGTGCACATGAAATGGATGTTTGGTTACAGCTACTGGGAATAGTTTGTTTTTACTGGTATATTCAGAAGCATGGAGGAAAATGGTTAGACTAGGAGTTGATCTCTAGGCTCCAAAAAACTTGAAGGTTAAACTAGCTTGAAAAACTACCTCTACTCTCTGTTCAGAGCAGCCTCATGTGTTCTATCTAAGCCTACCTAGTTGCTCTATCTACACTGCAGGTTAAAAGATGCATGTTTGCACTGTGCTTTTGGGTTTTTTTAAGTTTTTCTAAAAGAAAAAAAGGTAATTCCAAGTGAAAAGGATGTTTAACTTAAATTTCTTGCTGTTGAATGCTGCATTAACTTTCCCGATTCTTCCTCTTGATGCACCACAACACAGTTCCTTTCATCTGCTCTATTCTCCTTACTGATTTCTCCTCAGTGTTGAAAAGCGTGTTATGCTTGTCATTAATAAAAGACTGAGGTCTGACTTTAAGTACTTAAATGTTTTGGTTAAATGTCTTCCTCTGCAGCTGTGAGAGGTAAAACTGAAACCTGAAAGATCAAACTAGAAGGCAGATAGTTGATTATATCACTTGAGTTGATTTGAATTATTTTGGGGGCCTGGTTCATGACCTCTCATGACATGGACAAAACACATTTCTTGCTTGGTGTCTTCTAACACTTTTTTTTTTATGGAGGATTAGCATGTCCATGCATCACCTCAGAAGACTAATGTGGGCTGTGCTACCTGTTCAGACAAACTCCAGATGGGAAGGCCACCCAGGAGGCATCTTGCCCTGAACCAGTCAAGCTCTTAACTAGTTTCTCAGCAGCACACAGAAGACTTCAGGTCTGGTGGGCAGATGTAGCCGAAGCTGAAAGAAACTAGGAATAAGAAACTAGGTTGATCTGGTTTATGTAACAGGCAAAAAAACTGGGGACCAGAGTATGGAGGAAGCTGCTTTGATCAAGGAAGTGGGCTGTGCCAGAAGCTCAGTAAGAGCACTGATTTATTTGGGGATTGCTTATACCACGAAAGAGAATAACTCCACTTTGGGATTGTTTTTCCCAGCAAGAGGAGGCTGGGAGGAGCAGTGGGCAATCCTTTACTCTGAGACTGGAAATGCCTCCTCCTCCGTAGGGTGTGTCTGCCTCTGACAGTGCTTGTTTTTAAGTACTGACTCCCAGCTGTTGCAGATGGCTGGAGGGTGGCAGCAACCAAGATGACTTTCTCTGACATCCACTTAGCAGTCAACTATCAACATTTCAGCTAAGTTTTCTACACATATGATAGTTGTGCTAACTTTATAGAGTCCTTCAGCTTCAGGTTTTAAATGGATTTGCAGGATAAGGTCCCATGACAAAATACAGGGGCCTGCTGTGAACAGGCTGTTTCAGAGCACTGAGGTCTCACGCAAAGATTTCCATGAATTGCTAATTGTCTTCGGAGCAGAGGAGCTGTGTTTTTTCCTATGTGGCTATAAATGGCCTTTTAAGAGATGACTTACGTGAAGTGACTGTGGTTCTGCTGCTGGAAGTTATTCTCTCTGTGCTTGAATTGCTGCAGACGTCACCCAAAAGTGTCCTCAACAGGGTTTATTTATGTGCCAATTTCCTTTTGGTTGAAAATGGGTTACTGTAGCCACAAGCTCTGAAGATTCAGACTTTATTATCTTTATGCTTTGAAAGAGTATAGCACAGTTGAAGGGGCTGTCTGAAATTGCTTCAGTTACTTCCCATATCTGTATGTGCATGCCTGCAAAAATTCTTCTCTTCAGCTGTAGGTACAAGCACTTCTGGACACCTAGTTATAGTTCATGTTAAAAAAAAAAAAAGGTCAAAACCCACAAAATTAGTCAGTAGCATAATAAAGATCAGTCCAGCAATGCTTGGTGTGTTTGTCTGCTGTTTATTTCTTAGAACAAAACACACTGAGCCTCGAAAGTGATGCTAGTGGTGGGGGAAATCTATTACTACTTCTTTCTCTTCCCCAAGAGGAGCCCCAAAGTGAGTGCCCCTTCGTTTCTGTAGTTGCTGTGATTTGCAGCCAGAACTTCAGTCTACGTTATCAGGCTTTCTGGCAATGTGAGGTGGCAGTCAGTCATTCCAGTGTGATGTGGGCAGATAACTGATATGTAAGTGGAAACTGCTGATGGAGCTGACTAATGTTCCAGAGGTAGGAGTAAATTGTTAGCAGGACTGAGTTGGGAGCATGGATGCCTTACAGGGGTAGCGTGGAGTGTCAGAGCTAGCATGCACACTCTCAGTGTCGGGGTGCGTCAGGCAACCTGCAGGTAAATAACTTACTGTTAAACTTCAGTGTGTCTGAGTGAAGTTTCTTAAGAGGGCACTACTTTGTGATCACTGGGCTTTGTTGCCATGCAACATGTGAAGAGAGGCCGAAACTTTGTGGTGCTTGGCACAGATTAGTTTAACAGTGAACTAAATACTTATCTGAGGCTCTGTGTAAGAGGTTTAGAGATCCCTGCCATGAGCAGAGAAACAAATGCAAGGCAGCTTGCTCAGATTATTTTTATAATTAGCATCATTATGCAGTTATGACAGAATCTAGGAGTTGTATGAATCAACAGTAGAAAAGGAAAGGAGTCAGGAGGTCTGTTAATCTTCTATCATCTGCCAGCTGTCCAGTGAAAACACTCTTTTGTGTAGTGTTAGGAGGTCTGGATTAGTCATTTAACACCTGCAGGCAAAAATGTTGTACAAGAACATGTGAAAATCATTAGAGCAAAACTATCCTGACGTCTGTGATTGGAAAATGCAGACAGCATAAGAATGGAATTAGATGGATTCAGCTGTAGCTTGCACATCTTTTTAAGAATGCAGCTGACACGACTCAGACCAATAATTAAGCAAGTAGCAAATACTTAAGGGGCATTTGCATGCTCTGAGTTTAGATCCAAATTACATGGGAAGACCACATTTCTGGGAGGATTAAGCATTCATGGTACTGAGCAAATTAGACTAGAATAGAATAATAGCTCTGTCATTAATAGATTTTTGTATTAACTAGGCATGCTTGTGATTAAAAAGTATTGTCTCAAGTTCTTCGGCAATTTGGAAGTGGTTTTTCATAGTACACTGCCAATCTAGAAGCTGAAATAAATCATGAATCAATGAAATAGTAAAATGGTATATGTAGGTTTTAGCATATACGGTTATCTGCTTAATGCTTATTTAGGAAAGGAGAGTGTTGGGTCAGCTTCAGCAAACAGATATGACAAAGGTATTCTAGCAGGGGTGATCTAGCAAATGGCTTCAATTTATTGCTTAAAATTTAATTTTTTAAAGGTGTTAACTCTGGGGTTTTGAACAGAAACAAACTTCGTTATAATTCAAAGCATAAAACCTGGAGGTTAAAATCAAAGTTTCATCTTGTGACTTGCTTTTCTTTAATTTTATTTTGAAACTGAAGGAATTGATAATAGAAATGTATATCTTGTCTTTAGTTAGAACAATTGCTTATGGATACAAATAAAGATGGAAATTAATTTAGACTAGCAGATGGTTACTGAATTTTGTGTAAAAAAAAAAAAAAAAAAAAAATAAAAATAACATCATCAAAAGCTCTTTCAGTAGTATTTCTTTTAATGTAAAATGCCCAAGATAAGTTAATTGGATATGGTGAGCCATAACCAACTTAAAAAACACACTGTCAATAATTAGAACTGATAATCTTCAGTGGTCTTAACACAGATGTGCTGGATGGTGTAATTAAACACTTGGCATTCCTTTTTATGTCTTAAAAAAAAATCTGACTTCCATTTTAGGGTCAAATTATCTCTTTCTGATAACTAGTCTCTTGCAGAAAAATAAACATGTCTGAGCTCAATTGATCCTTTAACCTTAGGATTTCTGGAGATGCAGTCCTCGCTGCCTTGCTGTCTGAGTTCACAAACAAGCTGTAGATTTTCTTGTGGCCTTTTTTGAAAAACTCATAAGTTCAAAACCTGTACATTGGTTGTACTTCTAAATTCTTGACAATAAACAGAGATGGAGGTTTTGGAGGCTCATCACTAATGTAGTGTGTTCATGGTATGGGGTTTTTTATTTTATTTTCTTTTTTAATTTTTTACTTTGTAGACTACTAAAGCATTCCTTCCCAAGATGCTGGAAATGAACCATGGACATATTGTGACAGTTGCAAGTTCTTTGGGATTGTTCAGCACTGCTGGAGTGGAGGTTTGTTAGACTATAATTAACAATAGATTTGTCATGTCTTGCTTAGGATAACCTTTTTTGTATTGTCAACTAGAGAAAATAAAAGTCAAATCTTCAAAGATACTTGGAAGCTGTGGTGCCAAGTACCATATAAACACATGGCTCCGTGTGTGTGGGAGCCACAGGACTCAGGTAGCCACTGTATTCAACTATGGAGGTGGACTTTCCACTTGAGAGTGAAAGCCTAGGATGGCAAAGGATTTCAGAATGCTAAATGGTCTTTGAATTACCTGATAAAACTAAGAAACTGACAGGTGCCCACTTACCTACTTCTGTCAAGATCTTCAGTGCTAAGCTTGAGGCAAAAGGCGAGGTATTTCAAAAGTAATGTTTTCTGTTTCCAGTTTCTGTGAGGAAATGGCCACCCACCTTCCTCCCAGAATATATAGCTCACCTGCTTTACTAGGCTCCCAGTTACAAGCATGAGGTTGTCTAGTTGCTAGCAGCTGTTTGAGAACAGCAGCTTGCGAGACTTGTTTGTTACATAAAGCTAGGTTAGGGTTAGAGCCTATTTTCTTGCTTTTGGGATCATTAGCATAAATGAAAATGTGAACAAAAAAACATTCAGTTAATGAAAATTAATGTGTCTAATGGAATAGTGGTCATATTTCTCATAAATGAACAGAGGCTTATTATACAGGTAGGGTTTAGTCGCGGACCTTAGAATGCAGTTTTGTAACAGGAATGAACTAAGCTGGTATAACTTAAGAAAACTAAAAAGAATTTCCTAGTGTGTGTGACAAGCAGAGGTGGATGCATCCATTGGGAAACTTGAATGCTACTGCTGTCTATGTAATTTTTTTTTAATGTTGCTCAACTGAAGTATTTTTGAGATATAGAGGTTATATCCTCTTCTGAAAATTAAATACACTCAGATCTCCATTATATCTTCTGTTGAAACTAAGCTTAGAAGTGAAGTATTTAAGATTTTCTACACCTACACCCTGTCAACTTTCTCAAGTCTTTCTCAAATCTGAGCCAAGATAGTATTAGGTATCTTAGTCGTTTGCTTAAAATTAAATGTTACAACAAATTGGTAATTGGAGTAACTTGCCACGTGAGCCTTCCAGGTATGACTTGAATCCCAGGTAATATCCTCCTACACTCAGCTTTCCTGCTTTCATGATTCTGTGCTAATTGCCTCAAAAGTAAAATGATAATGAGTTGATGTGATGCTGTATTCAGTGGGTGTCTTTTGTTACTGCTTTGAAAGTCTGTGCAGATTTGCTTTGGCTTTGAACGTGATTCATATCTGTCCTTTTTAATTTGCCTTTTTTTTCTTCATTCATTGGCAACACAGGATTATTGCGCCAGCAAATTTGGAGCTGTAGGTTTCCATGAATCTTTGAGCCATGAATTGAAGGCTGCTGAAAAAGATGGAATCAAAACAACTTTAGTCTGCCCTTATCTTGTAGATACAGGAATGTTCAGAGGGTGCAGGATCAGGTGAGTAACATTCTCCTGCTCTGTGTTTGTAGTATAAAAGTACTTGAAGGTAACTAACCTGTTACCATAAAAATACTTTTAAATGTTATATTGCTTTGATATGCATTAGTATTAGACTCAAAAAATAGACTTTCTGAATTCACTGAGTATCTTGTGTCATTTTTTACTTAGACTACACAAGTTCTGAGCTATCATCTTTGTATCCTAAGAGGGAATATAAAAAAAATGAAAGTCTTTGTCCCTGCTGAGGTCCAGAGAAAGTGAGTTAATGAATGAGGTCTGCAGTCCTTTATTTATCTTATTAATGTGTCTTAAATATTTCAGAAAAGAAATTGAGCCTTTTCTTCCACCCTTGAAACCAGAGTACTGTGTGAAGCAGGCTATGAGAGCTATCCTTACAGACCAGCCAATGATTTGCACACCTCGTCTCATGTATATGGTCACTTTCATGAAAAGGTAAGAGCTGAACTGCTAGATATTTGGCAGTACACTGTATAGAATACTAGTAAAATTGATGAACATGTCTGCTTTCTGGATATAAACACCCTCCCACTCATGCAGGCTGTTGGTGCTGTTTTGCTAGAATTCGTGTTTCTTGGCTCGCATGAGTCTTAAGTTGCTTTCTTTTGAAGCTCCATAAAACAGATCCCATGTATTATGCATCCTTGTTTTACCTTTCTGGTAGCCTTTTCCTTAGATTGCTACTTTCTTTTTAACAGATTTATTTCTATTGTTTGGGTTCCTCCTTAGGAATGGGGCCCAAGGCAGCTTCCAGCAAAGGAACCTCTAGCTGTTTGTCTCTAGAGCCAATGTGTAGGAGGCCCTGCCTGCAGATTCTCTAGGACTTGTACAGATATGGTAGATAGAATTCAAATCTGCACATTCAGAACCATTTTTCAGAGTCTAAGCTTGTAAGAAGGGCTATTTAAAGAAATATTACCTCCTTTGTTCTATCACACCACAGTTTTTGGATGGGAACACTTTAATCTGTAACTAGGCTGATATTTCAATGATGCAGGGTAATATAGGAGTTGTCTATGTTCCACTGATGTGACATCACTTGTATTCTGTTATAGAGGACATCCTCACAGCTGTCTGTTTTTGTTTTAAATGTGCAATGTGTAGAAAGAATCTTTAAAATACAGGATTGTCTTATTTTCCTTCTGCGAGGATGGTTGAAATAGAGAACCTTGGTGATTTCTGTGCCATCTGCACTTTTATTCTTCTCTGCCTCAAGTCTCTCGTGGTGGACATGCTCACCAAAGACTAGAGGAGCCATCATCACTCACCTCTTTCACGGAAGAGCATATGTATATGTGTCTTCTGCCAACAAATCAAGGCCACTGTCAGCATCTTTAAGAGCAAGCTTCTTCACCCAGAAGCTCAGAGGGTCCTTTAGCGCTCTCCACACAAACAGTGCCTTACGCAGCAGCAGTCACATCAAAGGCCCTTCGTGTTGTCTTGGTTCAACACTTTGGATTCCAACAGGGAGATCAAAGCTTCTGTATAATCCATGCCTCAGGCAGCATCACAGATCAAAGGCCCTCCAGTCACTTGTGCACAAGCAGTACTACTGGCAGTGAGGACACCTGTACCGTGACGTACTCCTCAGTGCTTCAGTGGGCGTTACTCCTAATAGCTAGATTCTGTGCACTGCTTTCCACTGAATGAATGTTTGCCACTATTTCCTGGGGCTGAGGAAATCCCATTCCAGTTCTTCACTCGAGTTCCTGAGTACTACACTTGAAATGAAAGTATTTTGTGGATGTGGGAAGGAGGGGAGGGTCTGTAGTCAGGTACCCGTGACACAGACACTTCCTGGAATTTTATGTGGAGGGGGAGAGAGAAAATTGCTCTTTACTTTGGACCTCTCTTTCTGAGGATGGATGATTGAGTTTAGAATATAAGTCAAGGCAGTTAGACATTTGGTGATCAAAGAATGGCATTAACTAATGCTAATCCCACATTAAAGAATATCTTCAATATCTGGTGAACTCTGCTGATGTGGCTTTGAGCGAATGCTTTGCTTTCAGTATACCTTCTGTGATGACCTTTTTGCCCTCCACCTCTTTTAAACAAGCTATCATACTGCTTGTGAAGAAACAGCAGAAAATCTGTCCTAAGCTGGAGGCATGTGACTAAGCAGCTTCCTCCTTTCTGTTTGCCTGTGTGCTTACCACTCTAGAATTTAAATTCTCTAAGTATCCCAGCGAAATAAAAATCCCTTAAGTCTTTAAAAAAGCCTCTCTGATAACTATTATGTTGCTTTTAAGGACTCCAAGTACATAGTGTAAGTAGAGGTTTTGTTTTACTCTGTCCTCTAATAATTTTCTAACCTGTTTTTCACAGTATCCTGCCCTTTGAAGCAGTGGTATGCATGTACCGATTTTTGGGAGCAGACAAGTGTATGTACCCTTTCATCGCTCAAAGGAAACAGGCTACAAACAACAATGAAGCGAAAAATGGAATGTAAGACTATTTTGGATGGACTAACGTTTATAGGTGAATACAATAATGTTAAATGATTGAATTGTGAAGTGCACTTGCATCTAACAAATGCAAATGTCAACATCTTGCTGTGGCATTCTCTTAGGTCCTAAACCTGTGTATTGAGCTCTAAAAATCAATGGTTTTTTTTATATACTGTAAATAAAACTGAATAGAGTACTTGATAGGTATACAGAATGAATTTCCAATGTAGCTACCACCATTGTCTTTCAGAATATCACTGTATGTACAGTAAACTAGTGATAATACTTGTAGGGATGCACTGTGTGTTATCTCTTCCTCAGCCTGCCAAGGCTTACAAGACCTGTCTCCTACTACAAGATGCAATGTTTCAGAAATCATTTGTCTTTCCCTATGTTGTTTGAGAAGGGGGAGAGAAATCTTGCCATTTAAGCTACTGCTCATGACCTTTTAGTAAATTCAAGGACAGTTTCTGAATGCGTCTCTTCACTTGTTCACGCAAGCTCTGAAGGACACATGGCCCAATTGTGGTGTAATTCTCTTTTGTATGAACTGTGTGTTCTATTTAAAGATAAAAAGAAATTCGTAAATCTCTGCCAATTCAAAGGCAAGTGAGTGTCTTAAATACTCTCAGAGCAAACTTGTACTGGGCATCTGGTTTTCCAGGAATGCAGTCAATGATTTAGACTGACTTTTTTCAAGTCACTTGATTTGAAATATGCTCTGTTCTGTTTCCCTTTACATGTCAGAGTCCAGTCTACTGTTATGGGTTATATGTTTCTTTTCTTCCTCCTCGTTCTTTCTTTTGCCAGAGTTCTCTCATTCCCCTGAGGAAGCTGTTGTATTCAATTTCTGTAACTGGACTTGTGCCTAAAAGACAAAGCAACTCAGCTGAGATACAAACTGTTTATGTAAGTGCTGGTCATATGCCAATTATTAGCAAAGGAAAAATAGAATAACGCCTGATGCAACTCTACATGCAGAATATGGAAGGGTGTAAAGATTTTTTTTTTTTTTTGAGTTGTACTCACACTGTAGAACAGCAAATGACATTTTTACAGTATTTTTTGTAAAGCGAACAATTTTGTGCCTTGAATTTGGTAATCTGTATTAGTGAAGCATTGTAAAAGTGAACTTCTACCTCTGTATCTTGATGTATACCATCCACTTGTAAACTACTATCGGAGAAATCGTGATTACTTTTTTAGAATGTCTTGTTAAATAGCGACCAATGCCTGTGGTTATTAAAGTGAGCCACCTTTTCCTTAAAACAGTGACTGGAATGCTTCCTTTAAAGACTAAACTAATGCAAACTACTTGTGCCTGTTCCATAGCTCTCGAGTATCAACACAGTTCAGAAATGTATTGCTCAATTCCTGTAGCCACTTTGTCAGCTGTGTGGTTTTAGAGTGTAATCTCTTACCAGTCAGTACTGTGAAATTAGGCTTTAGGAGGTGACTGTTTTCTCTGGTTTCTAGACTCACCAATGAAATAGCTGGTCAAAGAGCTTTTGAAGAATATTCATTTTGGTTTTGTATGGAGCTTTAGATCTATTTAGAAATGACCTCTCTTGTGGGTGCAGTTTTAAATGTAGTTTCAATTAAAAAGCGTAGTTTCAGTACAGTTGTAGTTATTACTGCATATATAGCATACATCTAAAATAAACTGGTATCTGTGTGGAGAATAGTATTGTTAACTAGGCCTGTTTAGAAATTAAAGTAGAAAAAACTGTTTGCATTAACCCTGACTCAAAATTCCATACTCTTTTGGAAAAGCCTCTTAATGACTTCCCCAGGGCCAAATTAACTTCTGAGTTCTTACAGCAGAGTCACTAAGACCAAGTACAGCAAATTTCATTCTATTACACAGCATTATTTTAACTCATGTTTGTTTTCCTAAGATGTCTCTGTATTGCTGTGTTGGATTAAGAAGCAACTTTAAAATTTTGATGTATTGATACTCAAGACACTTACTTGCCAGACTAAAAGGAAAAACAAAAAAAGAAGCTGACCAAGTAATACCAAGCTTCTAGAAAGTATCATGCCAGTTTACAGTGGTTACAGACTTAAAGCAAGTTTCAGGGCTTGTAGAGTTCTACTTTAATTATCAAATACATTGTTATCCTTGTTTCTCTGAATTTACTACTATTCCAGAAATACAGTAGTTCATCTCAGTTCTTGAACTGTGTGGCTGAGGGGTGGCTCATGACTGGTGCACTCTGTGAGCATATTTCTAAGTCTTGTTCTTTTAATCTCCTATTCAAAATCAGGTATATATAGAGGAAAGGGATACTGGGTATCTTGTACATCTGGTGAGAATTGCAGAAGTGCTTTTGGGGAGGATCTTTGAGGCTAATTTTATATTTTAATTTGTGAAGTAATATGAAAGTTACTGCACACAACATCCCTGGAGAAAGCTGTGCCTCCAAACTTAACAAAATGAATAATGCTTGTCTTGCAGAATGGGAAATTGAGCTTAAGTTCAGTTCAAGCCTTCAGAGAAACAAATTCAAAGTGTTATTTTTTTCTGGTACAGATGAGGTGTTTTAGAAACAATTCTGAAACTTCTGCCACCTCTAGTCACACCTTTAAAAAAAAAAACAGCACATAAAGAAGCTGGTCACCTGGACAAGAGGGTTTTCTACAGACCTGATGGCTTCCCAGTTGCATGGTTGCCTCCTATGAAGCAGGAGGAGAAGTCTTGTGACTGAGGATGGAGTGGAAACTGGGGTTTCCCCTGTTTAGATTACCCTAAACTACTGCAAATACCATGTGTTGCTGAGAGTTTCTTTTAACACTGATTAGAAACTATGAGAATGACCTAGTCTCTTCAGGGTTGAGGCTAACTGATAGGCTGCATTATTTTAGCACAAAACCAGTGTAGTTTAAGTAGCTCAGGTAAAAGTTTAAAATTGATACTTTAAACTAGTAACTTGGTGTAGGAACATTTTCCTTCAATTCTGTAGGTTACTGTTAAAGCTGAGTGAGCCAATATGGTTGGACCTCTTGGTATCTTCTCGTCTTTGTCTTGCTATAACAGCCAGGAATGATAGGCACCTGATGACAGTTTTCTGAGAAAGCTCCTGGCTTAGTGGTGCTAAGCTTACAGTCATATAAGCAAGGTGTTTGAAGGTCATTCCGTAGTGCTGTGCTTCCTAGTAAGCAGGACAAATTGCACCCTTGTTGCACCTACAGTGGTGCTCTAGGGGTAACAGTCAGTGGAGAGAAATAGGCACTGACTTATGCACTTGGGTGGTTTTTGGCAAGTCTTAGTTATGTTGCTGTCTGATGATTAGATACTTTCACAACACAGGAGCTGGCTGCTTTCTTGCTACAGGAGAGCAATTGGGGAGTATCTTTGCTTCGGATATCTGCTTTTGGTGTTAGTAGTTTCCTGTACCTTGTACTTGTTTATTTTATGTATTAATGTAGTTGCAGCTTGGAGCACCTAAGCCAGATAGAGTATAAATTGTTCTTTCCCACACACCCCGTTAGGTGTGTTTGGGTGGTGTATGTGGAGTTGTTAATGCACAATAAGTGTGTGCTTCAGCTTACATCATAGTGACGTGCAGGGGACCTCCTAAGTGAGGTAAGCTAATCAGGAACAATACGCTTTTGCCTCATAATAAATAAATAATTCAGGAGCAAGTATTATTCTTTGCATTCAAACACCATCGTAGTCTGTTGTAACTTTGGTGTGTAGACAAGCTCTGCTGAGCCTTATCTTCAGGAGCAACTTGGGAAAATTTAGAGAAATCAAAGTTGAGTAGTGAATGCAACATAAATTAAAGGATTAAGTTGCAGACCACTCTGTCATCTGCATAAGAATTTAATTCATATAAAAGCATTAATTTAACCTCTGAATGTGATACCTTTTTTTTTCTCTCTGAGAAGATGAGTTTTGAGAATCTGCTCTACAAAGCCAGATGATCATAACACAAGTAGTAATCTGGTAAGTACTTAGCCTCAGAGTCTGCTTCTGTCCATTACTGCTTTAAACCCAAGTTTTCCAAGTACAGAAGCTTTGGGGCTCTGCTGGGTTTTCCACTGCTGCCAAGTTCATACCCCACAAACAGGAAATAAAACTATCTATCACAGAGATAAGGTCTTCTAACAGCCCACTCCCCAAAACAGTGGATTGGGCAGAACTGGTCAATGAGAGCACCTGATTTAAGGTGCACTTTGTCATGAAGCTCTTAACCCTAAATTCCAGATGGTTAGTCACACAACTGCTCCCCTTCCTTGCAGAAAAAAGCTGGAAAGTCTAGGGACAGTTCCCAGCAAAGTTAGAAGTGTAGATACACAAAACCCCCAAACCTGGTATCCTTATTAGCCTGTCATGTTTCGGCCTGGCCATTAAATGCTGTTGTATGGAATGACAGAACGTATGGCTCTGTCATGCCATCAAAGAAATGAAGAAATTAATACTAGCTTTATTTAAACATAGTTTAAGTGGCCAACCCAAATATTTAAAATAACTTTAGAAATAACATTCCAGCTTACGTACTTATCTATTTGCTTAATGCTGACAATACACAAACAATCCATTTCTTCCACAAAAAAAAGCTTTTGAGCTAAATGATGAATGTGCAGAAGCCAGGATTGAGTTGTTCGTGTGCGTCTGTGGAGAAGTTAAATTGGACGGGTTGGTTTCCCTCTTCCTAAGCAGCGCAATGGTCTTAGCCAAGGAGCTGTAGTGTATTTTGGAAAAATGAAACCTTTAAACATGTCCCTGTCCATACAGGCTGACCAAAGCACCTTCAGAATGTTATCCCATTCTGAATGAAACCATTTTGGCAAACAGTGTGTCTGAGCCTGTGTCTATGGGTAACCGCGGCCCTTCTTTCCTAATCCAGTTATCAATAAAAGCTGCTGTGGCAGCAAGATGTAGAGAGTAGGTAGAGCTGAACTATTAGGAAAGCTAATAGCTGTATCTGGGGAAAGGTTTTTAGCGGGAGAGGAAGAATGGGGTGCTAAGATGGCTCTAGGGATCTCCCCTCCATACCCCGTGCTAGCAGCTTCTGTTACAGCATGCGTGTATGCGCAGCGTCCTGCTTGTGTGCTGACATCCAGCCCTCCCTTGTCATTGCAGCTGCAGGCAGCCATAGTCTGGAGCTCATCTATGGGGGCTTGTCCACACATGTCTGCTCAGAAGTTATTCTGGAATAACCACACTTAAGTGTGTGCCTGTGTATGAGTGTGTGTCCCTTCATATTTTTCAATAAGCATAAACTGTTTTAGCCTAACTCAAACAAAAGCAGTGCTCTGGAGTAAGAAGTTCTGTGCTCTGAGACGTAGTTGGGACTAGCCAGTGCATTTTGAATACCTGTTGTACTCTCATCTGCATAAGCTGTCTCATCTAAATGAGCCCGTGGAAGATAATTACAGACTTTCACTGGGATGAGTCTACTTAAGCTATGGATAAGCAAAGTTAGCTTAAACTTGTTCTGTTTTCTTAACGGGCACGAACAGTTTGATCCACTGTTCAGAACAAACCTTACTCGATACAAGTTAAGTCTTTGCATACATCAGTAATTAATGGGCAGGAGGAAGCATGACTAAGATGTTAGGTTTTCCTGCTGCACTCAAAGCCAGGAATGCTGACCTTTCCAGCTGTTTTAGAAAGGAGCTTCTGGCTAGTTACAATTCTGCATGTCAGATAAGGAGTTTCATGTCAACAGCAGGATTGCAGGAGAGGTTGGAATTAAGGTCTCCTAAATATCCCCAAATCAAGCTAGTGCCAATGCTTTTTGTTTTATGGGTATCTGCACAGAGGTTGCAGCAGCAGTTCTTGTCTTGTTGCTCCTCCTAGTTCAACCTCACTTCTGATAGCAACAGTGGGAGCCCTAATGCAGAGACGGCTCCAAGGGACCAGTGTTTCCTCAAGGCCTCTGCTTTCCCAGGGCTTGCCTGTGAACTGCAGTGCTTGAAATGCTGAGGACTGCCAGCTTCTTGGCCAGCAAGTGCTGACAGTGGTGGGAAATAAGCGTGAGGCAGATGAGACCAAGGCTTCCAGTGGAGGGATCACAAACTAGAACAGTCCAGCAAAAACACCGATACATAGATTTTCTCATCTCTCGCTCGTATCCACTATCCGAACAACCTGATAAGGAATGCCAACTTTTCCCAGCTTGCAATGACTCAAAATAAAAGTAAATTAAACAAGTGCTCTCAGTATTTTATTTCTGTACTTACAAAAGTGATCACTTCTCTGGTTGTTTAACTAACAATTTCTACATTTAAAAGTAACATATGACTCCTCTAGTACATCCTCTGTTACCATGTGCACTTTGCTGGTCCCAGGGCTAAACTGGACTGAACCTACTGCTTGAGCGACCTGCATTTTCAGAACCATCTTAGTATTCCTCAGAAATTCCCAGTTAGCCCTGGGACACCTTTATTTCATGTCGCAAACTAGAATAAATGAGGCAATTAGAAGATGTGCGATTGTCCTTACTGGATGGAGAAACAAGCTAAGCTCTCTGCAGTAGTACCAGGTCTATGAGGAGGGTATAAGTTTTGGGAATACGTTTTTAAAAATAAAATGAGCTATATTTTAATGTGGCAACCTTATTTATAGACCAGGCAGTTCTGAGCCACAGCTGTTGCTTAGATGGTGTTTTCTTAAGGAAATAATTTATTTCTCCTTTACTGAAAGAGATCAGTAGTAATTTTCACCAAGCTACTGTCCAACTTGGGTACAGCTGGGATGGGACAGGGACTTGAAGAAGGTTGTGCCCAAGTTATCCATTCCTGGAAAAGATGCAAGATTTTAGCTGAAATCAGCAAGGGTGATAGACTTGGAGGTGAGTGTTCCCAGAGTCTCCAACAAGCAGCTTTGAACTTTCTATGGCTTTTTTGATATAATAAATATTTGCAGTCCCCTGTGAAGGTTTTCCTCTGAAGATCATCTAATAGGAGTGGTCAGGTCAGCCAAGGTAGCCCCTTTTTATTGAAGGGGCAAAACTGCACATGAAATTCCACAACCATTGAGCTTGTGAGACCCAAGTTCCTTGTTTTCTCAAGAAAAAACAACCCCGTATTTTCATTTTTTCCTTCTTTCTGGTGCTTGAAGGATCAGATGTGGAGATGCTGTCAGTGTTCCTGGGATTCACCTTGGGAAGCCAAGCCTTTGTTACTGAATATTTGGAATCAGACCTAAAATGATTCTCTCACTGGGGACTCATAACACAATCTGCTGCCTTGAAAATTCTTACATGAAACAGCCTGTGGGACCAGGATGGCTGGGAAGCAGAGAAACTAATACGGCACTCTGGGCCAGAGGGAGCAAGGCAGAGCAAAAGCTAAAGCCCCACTGGGAAATTCATTAACCACAGCTCCTACAGCTGCTGTAACTTCCTGTTCTGTCACTGTCTGGAGTTTTTCCTCAAGTCCCACTCCCTGAAGACAACTCCAGTGTCATGGTCAGGACTCTGAGGTTTCTCACCTGCTGAGGTGCTGCTTCCTCCCCTCTCCTTGCTGGGGGTGACAGGTCTGACCCCAGGGGGTGCAGGAACTGAATTGCACGGGCAATGCAAGGGCTCCCCATCTGTCGAGTGACTCTCATGAGGGGAAAAGGGAAGTTATTTACCATCTTCTTCTTGCTTTTGCTTCTCTCCCAGCCTATACCAGGAAGTCTCAAATGCCCACAACAACACAGGAGAGAGAGTTATCATCTGCAGGCTGGCCCGTGCATGGGGGTGATTTTTGTAGCCCAACCTTCTGGGCTGGAGAAGTTGCCCCTTGAGTTGTACTGCATTGTCTACCTACAGCCCTATGGAAGAATCTTTACCCCTGAAAAAATGAAACACAAGGCCGTTAGTAGAGAACACATATCCTAACACCCATTTCATCTGGCAGAAGAAGAAAGTGGGATAATATAGTGCGTGAACAGGAGTTTACATAGGTAGTTGGGAACCTCTGATCCCTCGGGCAGTGTGATCTCTGCAGGTAGCTCCAGTGCCCCCAAGGGCAGTTGTTTTCTGTCAAGAACCTTTGACATCTCACCAGGTAGGAGCCAGTTTCACATGCAGTTTTTTCAAACAGAAAGGCACACACATGAAAGACCCTTACTCCTTAAAAAGGACAAAGTACGCATTGTTTCCTGAAACATGGAGACAAGTTCTTCTCTGCCCCTCCAGTACCCTTTGAATGTCATGTCATACCCACTGGTGCTGTCAGCCATGTGCAGCGGTACCCTCCAAGAATGGCTCCAGATCTATAGGACAGCCCTGGTTGAACTGCTGACTTTCCAAGAACCATGGTGGTTAGGCCAGATCTGTCACTTGAAGCCATTCAGGAAGGCTCCCATTCAAATTAGTGGGTCTCACTGGGAGGTGGAGGCTTTACCTGCTGAAATTGCCACTGCTTTTGTGCCAGCAGCAGCAGGACACACTCAGATGGTTTCTCTTGATAAATAGCTGCCTTTTCATTGGATGGCCTGGCAGCAGTCTGGACTAGACACATCACTGACTTTCAACCTGGTGTTCCATGAAAGGGTCCTACTGCTGTTCTGTCATTCAGCTTTGCCTGTCCTGTGCCAGTGCTGAGGTCTCTGTCTCACAGTAATCCAGCCATGAGCTCAGGCTGCAGCTTCCCAGTCGAGCAGAAGAGCTGGAGGACAATTGAGACGCAAAAGGGAGGAGATATAAAGCTTGCAAGAGACACTTCTCAAATAGCTCTCTGTAGTAGTACTGTGTCTCCGGTCATTAAATCACTGCCCACTGTACCCCTGAGCATTCCATTGGATTGTTCAGGCTACAGATTCCTGGTAAAAATTGTTATCTGGATCTCACAATTACTGGAAAAAATGGTTTTCATGTCAAACTACTGGATCATCCTGTTTCTTTGCAAATCCTTGCTGCATGAGTACCTCTGCCTTCTTCTCCAGATAGTTATGCCATGTTAGACCATACTGTAGATTTTAATTCTTGTCTAAGTCCTTCAGTTTGCAGTTTACTTCATTTAACTACTAAATCTGCTTCACGTGTCAGATCTGTGGCTGTCTGAGCAGTGTGTGCCCTTGCAAAGAACAGTGGTTATTAGCCAGAGCCATGCAAGGCAAACTGGCTTTTGAAAACAGAGCTCAAACACAGAGAAACAGAATCTACCATGCATGAAAAGCAGATCCAGCACACGAAAACAGCCCCCTCATTCTTAAATCTGTATTTTGAACTGACTTCCAACCAGGTGTTTCCACTTTAATTTGATCCCAGGCATTCCTAGAGGTGATGTAAGATCCAGATCCACAAGGTAATAATGAAGTCAAGAGTTGAAAAATTATCAAGGCCTAATCTGGCAATTTAGTCCCTTGTAAATCATTGTGGTTAGTTATTGCAGGGCCATTCTTACCAACCAGGTTCTCTTGGGACTTCGCATTAACTTCGCCACCTGTTTGACTGTCAAAGAGATAAATTTACTTGAAGGGAATCTTCCACTCCTGACTTTATTTATGTCTAGGGGGAAGAGGATGGATTGACTGGGAAACTTCAGTGGCAACGGTCTGCATGTGCTGAATCAGGGAGTGATGCAATTCCTTTAATCTGTTTGATATTACATATAAGGTCCCAAAATGAAACATACAGGATTAAGGAATCCTGCTTGCCTGCTTGCTGGACAGAAAGCTCTAATGAAATTGAGTCAATTGCTGCTTTTTCTATTTTTTTTTTTTAAACAATGAGACCCAAAAGTCAAAATATCACATCAGAGCTATTCTGTAACTTAACACTGCACGTCTTTCAGAGCACCTGTGTGCTCAGCGTCCCAATGGCCGATACCCAAAAAGTGTATCAATGAGTTTGAAAAAGCTCTTCTACTGGGAGACAAACAAAAAAAAAAAAAAAAAAAGCCCAGGATAATAAATATAGCTCAGTGGGAGGGATCCTTCAGCAAACTGTCTGGGTTACAGGAGCAAACCATGTGATAACTTGTAGGTTCTGTGCTGTTTTAGTGAACTGAGCAGGTTGTGCCTTGAATCAAAGATAAAGCACAATACTTTCACAAGCTCTAGCTTGAGACTTCCACACAAAGCGTAAGCTCAAATTGCTTCTCAGGCTTTTTTCTTTTTTCCTTTTTCTTTTTTCCTTTTTTTAAATTTTCTTTTTGGAAAGTCCTTTGAAACAACTGAAACTTGAGTGGGCTACAAGCAAAGAATGAAAAAGAGATTTTAGCTCAAATTCCTGCACATACCAGTTGCTTTTGGCAATATTTTCTTCAGTTTCTTCAGTTGAAAATAATATAGCTTGTAGTGTGGGCTGTATAGTACAGATACTGGGTATGGACACACACATGCACACCATGAAACTCATCCTCGCCTTCTCTCATTCAGTACCCAGAATCTCGATCCAAACCACATCGCTTATTCTGTGTAAAATCTGACCACATGGCAAGCAGTTTTCTACTGCTCACAGCAGTTTTGCATATATTTACCATAAGTGCTACTGTATAAAACCCAGCAAATTGATGTTGCCTCTGCCGAAAGGCAAGAAAATGGCTTCTACAGCTTCTTTATCCATTGATGTTCTCCACCACACAGAGCAGCTAGTGTAAAGAAACCTTTTACCTGTATTTACACAGAGTGTCTCATTTCCTAAGCTTTTCAAAAGTGTTTCTTTTGTTATTCTGTACTCTTGTAGACTGCTGGCAGTGATGGAGGGGAGACTGTCCTCCATTGGCATGAGGGCGAAAAGCTCCTTGTTCCTCCAGGCTGATTTACCTGCCAACACAGTGAGAATAACCAGAAAGGTGCTCTTTATCATCAGGGGGTTTCAAATATTGATGAGAAGGTGTAGGGTTGGGAGGGGACGTGCTCTCAGCTACAGAAAAGATCTGTATTGGGAGATATAAACTAAGGAACAGATCTGTGGGGAAAAACTGGTAGAGCTCTGGAAGGTGCTGTGAGCAAAGTTGGGAATAAAAATGAGCCTAAGGAACTGGACAAAGTAAGTAAGATGATACAGAGTTAAGGGAATACTCAGGGTGTGATCTGGAGGTGTTTCTTTTCAGAGTGTGAATCCTGCATGTTAAGTTCAGCTCATGGTGGGCAACACCAGGACTGTGGTCTTCAGCACTGGTCTCATTCTCCACAGTGGGAAGTGGGGTAGAGGGACAGCACCAGAGCTGAAGCCCTAAAGCACATCTTTTGAGGGCACTGGAAATGTGTCCATGTGGGTGGAAGCTCTTCTAGACTCTCTGGGAACACATTGCCAATCAAGCTGTTGGTAAGGTTATACTCCATATCCTTTCTAACTCTCCCTGGCATTTCTGGAAAAGACTGATAATCTTCCAGTCCAGAATCCCAACAGTCCTCAGCCCAAAAGACCTTGGGCTGTTTAGAAACCATTCACTCAGTTAAATTCATGACATTACTTTTGTTTATATTAATGCTAGCCTTTTTTTGACCCAAACTTTAGCCAAATGTGTGGAGCTGCAGGTGTTGCACGGGAAACCGAAGATGGAGTCAGCTGTCTCTCTGAGGCAATCCTGTTTTGCTTACAGAAAATCTCAGAAACTACGCTTTCCCTGGAGGTCTCAAGCTGCAGGTGACAGTCCTTTTGGTCCCTGTTCCACATCGCTGTCAGCCAGTGCTCTGTTCGGGAACTGCCTCTCCCCAGGCTTTTCTCAGAATCACATATCTGGACAGATTTAGTGATGCAGGAACTGCCCATGCAGCATAAGGAGGGGTTTCTCACTGCAGCCCGCTTTTGGGGAGCCTTGGAAATGCGTTTTTAGGAGAAAAGACCAGAATTCAGCTGCTTTTCAGACAAGTCCCACAACTTTCACCTATGGAGCCATGGTCCTGTCCTTGCTGCCTTGCGTGCTTCTGGTCCAGCTTCCAGTTTCCAACTGTAGAGCAGCTCAGGCAACCAGATGTCCACAGCTCCCTGACAAATTGCTGCTGGAGCACATCGGGCCCACTTGCTGCACATGGTCAGGTCTGTGCAAGCACAGTGTGTCCAGGATGCTCAGCTCAAGCAAATGTCCAGGCTGGCTATAAACTCTCTTTCATCCCTTGTCTTTAGCCCCTATGTCCTTCCTTTGCCTTCATCTGCAGACTGGGACTATTTGTATCCTCTGCTGACTTGGGCAGACAGCAGGTGAAGCATATAGGAGACCTGCTGGTAGAAGGTGTATTAGTGTACGTGCAAAGTAATTGCAGGACCCACAGCCAATTTCCCTCTGCTGTGATGTGCCAGAGTCTTCACTGAGAACCATGCTTTGATAGGAGAGCAGGGAGATGGCTCTAGCTTTTGTGGGCCAAGAGCGTAGAAGCAGGGTGGAAAAACAGGGTAAGAGGGGTGAGAGGGCATGATGTGATGAGCTCTTTTGAGGACCAGGCTTGGCTGGCCAAGGTGACATGGACCTAAGAGGACAGGAAGGGCAGAGGGAGCTGATAACAGCAAGTGCCAGAATGAACCGGGTTTGACTCTTAAGTGGAAGCTGTCTCCCTGTACATAAGCATAAAATAAGTAAGTGAATGGGCTTGTGCAAGCAAGGTATTCTGGCATTTCTTAACTGTTGAGTCCTTGGATCACTTACTTAAAATATTTTTTTCACTGTGTTGATAAGAACATATAAAACATACACATGTTTAAGATATATTAAAATGAAAAGAATATCCCTGCTCTATGAGAATAGCACTGGTTTTATGGCAAACTAATTAATCCTTTCCCAATCCTGCTTTCTAAGAGATATCTTTTGAAAAAATGGACAAGAAAGGCTGATAAAGGTGAAAAAGAAAGATCCAATGTAATCAGGGCTGCACAGAAATTGGGGTTAAGTCTCACTGGCTACATTTACAGTATAGCCTGAGAGAGAGAAGAGTTTGTATGTTCAAAGATACAAATTAAGGCCGTGTGGTCCACACTCTGAATTTCCTGGCTCATGTCATTGTAAGCCTGACTATAAAAATGCATGTATAGGTGTGTGGATACTTATAATTCATGCCTTTCAGCTATATGAAATACACTTTCAGTGTTATTTGCCTAAAATTTAAGAAAGATGTGAAGGATTAATTCTTCAATTGTCATTTGAATGCACACTCTTAACCATGAGAACACAGCCAAATTGGGCATTAGTTTTCCAAATAAATGAGTTTAAGATGATTTACTGGCAATTGGGTGTGCGCACTCGTACACACACAGAGTTGCTTGCATCCAGCATTACCAGAAATCTCAAAAATACCCCAGTCTGCTTTACAGAATTACAGTAAGAAGAATGCAACACTCTTTACCATTATGTTTGCTGCCAGTGATTCAGGCGGGGGTGGGGGGGGAAGGGGAGAGCTTTCGGCAGAACAGCTCAAGGTCCCCCTACACTTGAACTTTCAATAAGCAGTGACTGTATCTTCAGGAGAACTGTGGGTGTTAGAGCAGGACAGTGAGATAGAGAGAGAGTAAAAATACCTCAGCAGGGGTTTTCCTTCTGCTTTTTGGAAAATGATGCAAAACCATTGGTGAGTTCCTTGTAAATGGGAGTGAAAAGGGACATAGGATTCTTTTCTTTATTAAGGCAGACAGCGGTTTTGCAGGGTCATTATTCTTAGTCACAGCTATCTCATGGCAGCTGAGCAGGCTTTCTGTCTTCACCTGGCTGCATTGCTCATCCAGTGCCCTGGGAGACTCTCTTCCTGACCATGCTGGAGAGGGCTGTTTGGATGAGAGGAGCCTGTAAAAGCACAGTGTACTTCCTTGTGACTAATCCCTTTCTGATTCCTTTTTGGTGATGCAGAGCCATTTCTGGCCAGAAGTACGGCTGATACTGCATCTACCGATCGCCCCAGGGACTTGCCCATTTGTTGTTGCCCTGGAGGGACGGCTCAAGAAACGTCTGAGATGGTTGGAGCTTTTCCCATCATATTCGCACATGTGGGACTACCGGAAAGTGAGGGTTAAAGGGTGGTGTGACCCTGGCACAATTCCAGGATCCCAACCCTTGCGACATCTGTGGGGCTGGGACACTGAGCGCAGTCCTCCTGGGGTTTTGCTGGGGGCAGAGCTCCCTGAGCAGTCTGCCCATCCATACAGTAGAAGGGCTTCACTGCAGCTGTTTCCCCCCAACCAAACCTCTTGGAGGAGGTGGTGAGCACTGAAATCCCATCCTGAATTAGCACCACACTTGCTTCCACCCATGCTCAGGGCACTGAGAAGACCCTGTTATCGCATTCCCCCAAATATTTGAATGAAAGAAGAAACATTCATGTCTCCAAGATTTAGAGATGAAGATGCATTGCAGACAACAGCCTGTGAGAAAGGTATGTTGCCTAATGAAAAAGCATAAATGCATTCACCTAAGCACACACAGATACATCCCATTCAGACAACAAGCACCCACAGACACATCCCATTCAGACAACCAGGATCCACTTGACTCTCCCTCTTCCTGCCTGTATTTAACTGAAAATATAAACTTACTTCCATATGGACTTCAATAAAGATGTAGGCACTTCAAGTGTATCTACCTCATGTATTGTGATTTAAACGCATGTTAAACCAACCCATATAACCAGCTTCAGTCTTTACTCTCACTTCAGTGATCATCAGATCAGACTGTAGCTAGTATCTAAGAGCTTCCTGACAGCTTGTAATTAAACTGTATCCCTGAAAATATCACTAAACCCTGTCAAATTCTTCTCATATTTCCTTCCGTAGCAACTTCAACCGTATGGATTGAGAATTACGTACTATGCCTCATGGCAGGTTTTTAAATAACATACCAGAACTGTGTTTGCCACTTGCTCGCCCTAGTAAATTTGATATTTACACTGTCATCAGTTAAAGTTTGTTGGGCTCCTGTTGTGTGACTTTGGGGATTTGCTGGGGTTTCTATAAAACACAGGCCAGCTGCAACAGTGAAGGCAGTTCACTTTAATAAGCTAATAAATATGTTTAATGACCCTCATTATGTCTTGCAGTGATATCTGGTATTAAAAGTGCAAATGTTAGCCCAAGTAGGATGTAAAATAGAAAGTCCCCTGCTGAAATGGTGCAGTGTGTATGCATGTGTATGTACATAAACACACATACACATACATATAAACCCATTGGAAAGTTCCTATAGAAGGATGTTATGGCATTTATTTTTCATTAATTCTTGAGAGATTTCAGCTGTCTTTGTGGCTTGAAAGAAGAAATAATCTTAAGTTACAAGAGAGCAGGGTAGATGGAAGTAGTGGAATAGATCTGCTCTAGTGTGAAGGTAAATGGTTGCTTGCTGGTTAGCAAACATACTTTACCCAGGCTGTCACTGGTGGGTAGCCAAAACAATCCCCCACAGGGTTTCTTGTGCTTTCTAGTTGACTGGGGGAGGGAATTCTGAACTATCCATGACTTTAAGCTGTGACGGCAAAGCTGGTCATTGAGTGTGCGCACCAAGAAGCTCCTCTTAGGGCTGGCAGATGGGAAAATAAATCAGTTATCTTCACCAACGTAACTTGGAGATAGCACAGGCAGAGAAGGCACTGAGTCCTTGTACCCCTGTGGAGCTGTTGGTTTTCTGAGCACTCTCCTAAGAGGACACCACAGAGAATCCCTCTGGCCAATGTCTTGAGGTGATCCTCTGTCCTCCTGTGAGACTGTTCTGCTTGTGTGTGAGAGGGGACACACTAAGGAGCCCAGAGCAACTGGAGGACCATGTTATCAGCTTGTTGAGTCAAACATGTATTTGCAGCAGAAAAAGCCAAACAGGAGCCATGGTTGTGAGAAAAGGCAAGACCCTGTGTGTGCCTGCACATCGTATGGTCACAGGTCACAGCACACCAGTGGGTACAAAAGCCAGCTGAAATGAGTTTCCTCCAGGACTGGAACTGGCCATGCTAAGATAGTACAGCTCAGGATAGACCTCAGTATCCCTATGGGATATCTCCACTATTCAGACTGCTCTGAGCTCTAGCTAGGCTCAGGCACAGCACCAGGACTGCTGTCAGGATGGCAGGGAGTTTGACATTTCAAGCTAAGATGGGACTATGGCAGGTTTGAAAAGAATTCCCTCCCTGAAGAGGTTTGTGAGTTTGGATGAACAAAATGAAAGGGAGATGGGAGAAAACTGTGAAGTAATTAAGTTAAAAAATACCAATTTTGATGTAAAAACAAGTCTTTTGGTAAACTATTCAGCATATAGCTGTTGAATCAAAATGTGCCAATCACTAGATCATCTGGACCCAAATGTCAGCATGTGCTCTAGGCATAGACATATCTTCTTTATGTAAAATGTAGATAAACTCATAATTAACCAGCTAGTATGAATTTAAGCACTAGAGAAAATAGAGGAGAGAAGCTTGAGACATTTCTATTGTCACCAGAAAAGCAAGATTATCCTAGAATTCCAAATATGTCCAATCTTTATTTTTAGTTAATATGTTAATCCGCTTAGCAAAATCTCCCTCTCTTGCAATGCCCCTCCGCTTTCCTGCTTGTGGGATAGAAAATGATCTTGATTATAAAAGAATCTGCTCAGGCCCTGTTTCTGGTCGTTTTGCCGTAAACACAGAAACTTTGCTGTGCTGGGCAGGCAATGCACTAGCACCGTGACTTTCCAAGCCAGGCAATGTTTCTGCTGCCTGCCTACTGTGAATGCATTGGAGGGAGCACTGCTGCGTGCTCTCTCTGCTCTGGGCTCTTCTCAAAGGCTTTGGAAGAGCTGGGGTCAGCTCTTCATTCATTCACTCTCTGCACAAGATCAGTCTTCTCCCCCCTGTAAGGACTTTCTGGTCCCAGCCAAGCCCTTTTTCTTGAGTCAGTGTGCAGCTAATCACTCTTCCAGTTATTTCAGCTGCCAGGAATGAGACGGGTGCTCACATCAGATATACCGTGGTGTTCTCAGTGCCAGCAAGTGCAACAAGACACATTTTTGCTTTGATCAACTACTTTTATCAGAACAAACTGATGAATGATAGCTTCTGGAAAGAGATTTTGTAGCAGGTCAGAGAGATGTGGAACAGGCTGTAGAGCACTGGTTTCAGAGACAAAGGAACTGTCTGAACCACAGGCTGCAAGTGGAGAGATGAGGCTGGGACCTATAAAACAAGCTGGCCAGCCAGGGCTAGGAAGATTGTCCTCAGAGTTTAATGACATTGTTAGTCACCATGAAAATATTGAAAAATGTAAACTGTGAGTGAACGTCTCGTGGGTTAGAAAGCTTAGCTGACTCCCAGAGCATCCCCTCTGAACTAGAGATGGGAACAGTACGCAACTGCAGGCTCTGAAGTTCAGTGACATGGCCTGTGCTGCCAGGCAGAGGCGGGGGGTTACAGTTAACTGTCTCAAACCAGTGTTGCAGTGTTTTCCTTCACCTCACCATAGGAGTCATAGGTGTGTAGTGACTCATCCTGAGAGATCCCATACAATTTTCCTCAAAGCCCTTGCAGAGGAAAGAAGCTGTCAGAAGCACAAGCCTTGGACAATCCACAACCTCAGAAGGCAACAGAGGAAGAGAACAGTACATTATAACAATAGTTTAAATTAGTGGAGGTTGGAGGTATGTTCAAAGTATGACTTTGTGAGTCTTGCAATGGCAATAGGCTCGACAGCCCTATTGCTTGTTTCCACAGTGGACCTTTCTGAACTTGGAGAGGGATATTTACAAACAGCTTACTTTATCATTTCCAAATGCCATGTGTATGGCCCCACAGCACAGCAATGACATTTGGAGGGCTGGTGCTGAGGTAGTCTCGCTGCTCTTTGGCAGAACACTGGGTGGCTGGTTACATGCTAAGAGACAAACCCTGTTAGCAAGGGCAGCCGAGGAGCAACAGGCCCCCACGTTAGATTTTTCCTCTCACCTATTACCAGATAATATCCAAAACCCTCTCAGGCTTCACAAAGGCACTGAGAATTCACCATCACTTTAGACAGAGTTCTGTGTGGAGCTATGTGTAAACTTCTCCCCAGTGGTTTAATCCCTGAGGTACTGTTGTGATTCATGTGATAGCTGTTGTGTTCCTTAAACACCCCCGCTGCTGCAGCACATGACTCTGTTACACTTGTTATTTGGTTGTGTTACCTTCTTTTTTTTTAAAGGTGAGTTTGCCTTCCTAATGGACCATTGCAAGGTGATCGTGGGTGTGGAAGAGAGCTGAAATATGACCTGGTGATGTTAGCATCAGCAGACCTGCCAGCTCACTGCCGCTACAGTGGGTGTTTCTGGTTATTTAAGGACTTCCCAAACCAGCCACGCTGCTAACTACAGGAGAGACTGTAACGGGCTTTGAGCTTAGTATGGCCTCAGGGGCCACACGCTGGCAGAAGGTAAAAGCTTGCCATCTCTGTTGGAAGGGACAGGATAAATGCAGAGGATTTCCTTTGTGCGCCACAAGTTCACTTGTATTTCCCATCAGAAATATGCTCCCAGTGAGTCCTGGGGAAATCACTGCATCGTCTGGACTGGAAGGGACCTTAAAGATCATCTAGTTCCACATCCCCTGCCATGGGCAGGGACACCTTCCACTAGGTCAGGCTGCTCAAAGTCTGGTCTAACCTGGCCTTGAACACTGCCAGGCTGGGGACAGCCACAGCTTCCCTTGGCAACCTGTGCCAGGGCCTCACCACCCTCACAGTGAAGAAGTTCTTCCTAATGTTTAATCTCAATTTACCCTCTTTCAGTTTAAAACCATTCCCCTTTTCCTATCACTACATGCCCTCGTAAAAAGCCCCTCTCCAGATATCCTATAGGCTCCTTATGCAACTTACCTCCAAAGGAGAGGGCTGTGTTTCAAGAGATCTGGAAGATGCTGCACCCCACAACAGCTCAGCCGAGGCACTGTGCCTGTTACAGCCTGAGGATAAGGCAGATTCATGCCAGTGAGCTCACCTGGGCTGATGTGGCCTGCCAGTGCCCTTTTAGGAAAATCACAAACTGTCTTCCTACTACACAGAATCTTTGAGGGCCTTCTACTGTTCTGTGCACTCATGGGAAAATGTAATACCTTCAAAAAAAATAAAAATGATTTTTTCTTGCTGCAGATTGTGACGATGACAGTCCATAAGTCTGAATCTCTGCCTGGATCCCACAGTCTCCTCTAGCTTTACTTTGGCAATAGCTCCTCATTCGCTTTGACAAAGACAGACAACTCTTGCCATGGCACTTGTCAGTGTTTTCAAACTGAAAGGTGCTTTTCAAGCGCTTAGTGAGACAGAAGTCCTGCACCTACCAAAGGAGCTAGAAGGGAGCTGAGCAGGTGGCTGGCAGGGCAGGCGCACAGACACAGAGTCAGAACTGATGCGTTTCCCTTTAGCATTTCAGTATTTTCAAAAGAAATAAGTTTCAGTATATTTGTCTTTTCATCAGAAAGAGAAAAATGCTTAACTAGAAATGTTTAACTAGCTGTGGTGGCAGGTATGGTGCCTCTCTCTGGGCTATAGGAACCATAGGAAATCTTTCCCTTGTCCTGAATCAGCTTTGAAAGAAGCTCTCTTAGATCATCAGGAGGGGGCCATGTGCTTCCTTATGCTTCTTTCCTTATAAAATGCCTCTTCATGACTTACATGTTGCACATTGACAGTGGTTTGGCCTGAACAATCTGATCTTTAGAACAATGTGTCTGGTATTTCTGGTGACTAAGAACCAAAGAAGGAAAGAGCATTTCATTATTGCTGCTCACAATGCCTTCCCAGTTTTTATTCATTGTAATAACCCCAGCCATTCTCTGCTCCCAAGAGAAAGAGTTGGGTGAGTCTGGTAGAAACCGCACTCATTCTGCTTGAACAAAGGGCTGTACCACATCATTTTGGGGATGCCAATATTCAGGATGGGGATACATCAAGGGCTCGAGCCTATTCTTTCATGTGAAATGGAAGAGAGGTATTTAATTTCTTTGTGCTCCTTTGAAAATGCCTACTGAGAAGACACAGACAAAGCAGACTCAGCCTACAAAATCCTGAATGACAAGCCCCCGTGTGGGATAGGTAGTGAAATCTTCCAGCTCAGTGAAACCCAGATTATGTGACAGAAGCATCTCCGGAAAGAAAACTATGTTTTGCCAGGCAGGAAAGTCAAGGTGTATGATTTATTGATGTCTGGCCTGCCTCTGCAGTGCTCTTACCCCACCTTAATTCTTCCTTGTATACTTTCTGTCATACACTTGTAAGCCCAAGCTGTTGAGGGAGAAGAAGGCTGGCTGAACATTCATTTCCTGCAAGAGTTTCCTGTATGATGTAAGAACGAGAGTGGGAGCAGCAAACAGGCCCTCAAACATTAACAGTGTTGGGATGTTTGAGACTGTGTGAATCAAATGGTGCTCAGAGGCTTGTAGGAAAGTTTTTTTCATTGGTGAGTTTAATCATTAGGGGGGTTTTATTTTTTTTTAAGTTTTTCTTCTCCCCAACTCTCATAGGAGTTTGAGGGTTAAGAAGGGGCCCAACAAGCTGAAAGGAAATGTCCCCTCTCTTCAAGTTTATTATTGAAAGTGGCCAGATGTCATTTGTTTGTGACTAGAAAAAGGAAGTTATGTTACAGAATGTGACACTTCAAACCCCACAGTAAAAACAAAAGCAAAAATGGAAAAGCATTCAGCTGCACTCATTTACACTTGTGTTCCACAGCCTGGGGCCCTTTGACATGGAGATAAGAGCTGAGTTTTATCATATTTATGTACATTATGAGTGTTGTGTCTCCTATACATTCAATTGGGTGTTCAGCAGATTCCTCTGAAGCCAGCTGGCTTGTTGGGTGGTGGAGCGCTAGTGCAGGAAATGTACTACATGAACTGGTTTGAGGTAATCATCTAATGCTTTTTTCTTTCCTAGTCCCAGCTGGAATACCCTCTTCTACTTGGACGCAGAGCTCAGTGAATTGTTGCCTGGTATGTGACATGAGATCTGCTAAGAAAAGCGATGTAAAGTTCTTCAGCAGTGAACTAATTATTCTGGCACTTGATTCTAAGTAATAAGCAGAGTGGAGGAAGTAGAAACACCACTGCTTGTAGCTATCCTACTGACTTTAATAAAGAAGAGACACTAGGCAAAACCTCTGCTACATTCATGGATTTGTATTAGCATTAAAGATTTTCTGCCATTGCCAAATTATGAGATGGCTTATACCACCCTGTAGCACTTACTCCAGCAAAGCTTCAACATGCCCACTTGAAATCATTTAAGCTGGTTTTCTTTTTCAAGGCATGTGAAAGAAATAAAGTGAACTCATAGGTTAAAGCAGAAATTGTATAGGTGGCATGACGTCAGATTTGGGCTCTCCAGACTCAATCAGTTGCTATGAATTTCTCCAGTGGAAGAACATCCTGTGATAAAAGACACATTCATGCTACAAGTATGATCCACCCTACCTTCTCCGTAAGTCTGCACAACAGCCAGTCACAATTTCTGTGATGTGAATAGCAAAAGAGTATGAAAAAGAGCAATTCCTGTCCAAAAGCCTTCTAAACATAAGCAGAATGTCACAGCTTCCAGCCGTATCAACAAGTGCTGGACATGCCCTGAAAAACAAGCAAAAGTCTCTGTGCTGTCACTCAGATTCTCTGCACATTCTTTCTCACATATGGTTGCTTTCTGTGTGTATGCATGTTAACAAGTGTTGTTAACAAAAATGCCCACGGAATTGTTGTCCAGAACCATTTTTTTTTTTAACCAACTGGGAATTACTGCCCTTAAGTAATTACATCTTGAATCTCAGAGTTCTTACACCAGAAAAGGGTTAAAAGTGCTGAAGTTTCTTTGAGTACTATAATGGAAAGTATAGAATGAGATCTGTTCAGGACATGCTGGCTATTTCTGTGTTAGTAAATAAATAGTACAAAAGAACATTCCCAACATAAAAAAAAAAAACATGCTCATGTTGTTAAATTGCCACTGGGGATAAAGCTACTGGTGACAGAAAAAGTGAAGTGACTTTTGCTAATCCTGCTCCCACTTCATGAGTCATGCAACCAGCATGTTTTGGAAGACTACAGGAGACATACCAGGAAAATGCTGGAGGCAAACCCCACACTTCCTGAGGAAAAAAAAATCCCAAGGAGGGGGAACAAAGAGCACACCCAAGCACTCAACAGAGAAAGTAGCCTGCTTGGGATGGGCAAAGGTTGCTCTGAGACTGATGGCTCCCAGCTATGCTTTCTGAGGTGCCACCACAGAGAAGCTGCTAGCTGTGTGCCAGACCATGTGGAGGCAGAAGCATTCAGCTGTGCAAGCTATTTGTGAACCACTTTGAAGAGGTTTGGCTATTGCTACTGACACCTGTGCCACAGGGTAGGGCTCCTCCTGATCGAAGGTGACTCTCCCTAAAAAGAAGCTTTCTGAGAGAAGGAGAGACAAGGACTAGGAAGGCCACCAATGGTACATTTCTGGTCATCAAGAAATGGGATCTTATCACAACATCTTTAAATTCATCTTGGGAAACAACAAGAGGGAGTGTTGATAAGCCATCAGCAAAGGGATGCACATCAGCATGCACAGACTGATTAATAGGATGTCCCTTGAGAAAGAAGTGATTGTCCATTCTCAAGTTGATCTGCAAGATGGCAGTGATGGAGCTGGGTGCTCGCCTCAGCAACAGTGAATGATGCTGCCTGGGCTAAAGGAACAAGGTGCACTCCTTACCATACCCATATATGACTGCCCAGACACTGCAGAGGAGATGAAAAGTCCCTCCAAGGGCCCTACACAGATAATCAGTACCTACCAACTCACAGCAATCAGAGGTCTGCAAAGAGTCAGTATGGATGCAAACAGTTTCTTCATTAGAGTAAAGCTAGGGTGGGATCATTCAAAGCTTCTGAAACAACACAACACCTGTTAGTTACACCAAGAACTGTTACGGCCTCTCTGAGATGCAGCTTATTGGCTCTGTCTCATGTGTGTCAGCATTATCCATCCCAGCTGGTTGAAATATTCTGGATTGCTTCACAGATCTGATACAGATAGGCTGCCTCTGAGTCAGTGAACTGCCAGGTCACGGTGAAAACATGTTTTTCCTCTGTGCTGTCTTTCTTCACTAGTAATTGTCTAATTGCCTTGGAATTTGACATATACAGGTTATGAGTGATTTTGTACATTTTAATCTGATCCATTTCTCACCATAATTTATCATTTTCCAAAAGTGAAGAAATAAAGGTGTTTCAAAGTGAAAATCCACTTCTAAAGCCTTTCGTTTAGGCTGCATGAAATATAGGAACAAAACCCTTGCCTTAAATGTGCAGTCACATAACAAATATGAGTAGTGGACCTGAAACAAGTCAGAGCAGACTTGATCCAGTTTGGACATTGAAAAAATTCTTCTTTCTCTCTTTCTCATTTGCCATGCAGCCTAAGGTCAGACTGCCACAACTTCATGTAATACAAAACCCTACTATATATGAGAGGTAAAACTTTGATAGGCTCATTTGACTCATTTTACTATAATAATACCAAACAAATGATTGACACAGGACTCAGGCAGTATCATCCAGCAGGCAATCTGCAGGACCAGCTCCAACTGCCGTATAGAGTTAAACTCTTCACCCTTCACCAGCATAATTTATGCATAGATGGATCAAATCTTTGATGTATGTGGAGCAGTCATCAGTCTGAGCTGGCCAGGACAAAGCTGAAAGGTAAACAGAGTGAGTGAGAAGAAGCCATTTCAGCTGAAAAGAGGATCTCAGAGATTTGTGTTCCTAGCATATTCCTATATTCAGAGGAGCTTTCCAGCACAAATTAGCAATGGACCAATTTATATGTTCTCAGTGTATTTGGGATCACAGACCAAACTCAGCCAGTGGATTCCAAGAACATTCCTAGAAGAGCAGTATTTGCCCTGGCACTGGATGCCATTCGTCCAGAAATACACCAAATGAAGAAGCAGCTGCTAGAAAGGAGTCAGAAAGCTGGCTGACATGAACCCTGTACACACTGCTCTGTGTCTAATACCCATGAGGAAAGGGAGATTCTGATCTGGCTCATGTATTTACTAAGCAGCAGGATAGATGATGATTTTATGCTGCGAAATAAAGGACGCTGACATAATATGGGTGAAACGTCAACCATGTGGAAAAAAACAATTGAGACAAAGGAGCACTAGGAGTACAAGACTGGATGTGAGGGAAGGAGTATCATCAGTGTCTTCTAACACAGGGCATGAAAGGAAAGGTTAAAGCCTGGAAATGAGGATGAAGTCTATCAGTGAACAGCACTTGAAACTGAATGATGGAAGATTATGGAACAGAGGGTCCAAACCTGAAGCAGCCTGTGTTTGATCTAACAGAGAGAGTGATGAGAGAGTGTGGGCTTATCCATGCAGCAGTTTTGAAAATGGAACAAAGCAGGCATCTGAGTTAGTGCAGTCAGTGCCCGGCTATTTGTGTAATGGGGCTGCGGGAGAAGGAGCAAAACAAAGTACATTCAGAAATACTCCTACAGAAATGCTTTGGTGGGTGCACAGGGCCATCCCACCTCCCATCCTAGTACAATGGTGTCAGTCGGGTTGAGACCCTCTTGAGCCTCTGTGTAGGGGTCTCCATACTGTCACCTCCTTCAATCTGGGGACACGATGCAGTGTCACCTGGCCTAGACCTACAGGTTCAGGCTCAGCAGGACCTGTCTGTTCAGACTGCATATTACGCAAAACCAGCTAACTCATTTCTAGGACCATCTGACTGTGGCAGCCATAGTGATCTCCTACTGTCAGTAATCTACAATCACCCACCAGTGATGGAGAAGACCTGAATGAACTATGTCTTATTACAGCTGGATAATTATGGGTAATGGCAGCTGAATATGTTTATGCCCAAAAAAGTAATTACACAGGATTTAAGCTGATTATTACTTGAAGACCTTTACATGCCAATTGTAAAATCGATTGGCATCATGGAATCATAGGCTTATAGAATGATTTGGGTTGGAAGGGACCTTAAAGATCATCTAGTTCCAGCCCCCCTGCGATGAGCAGGGATGCCTTCCACTAGATCAGGTTGCTCAAAGTCTTACCCAACCTGGCCTTGAACATTTTAACACTTCCAGGCTTGGGGCAGCCGCAGCTTCTCCTCACCACCCTCACAGTAAAGAACTTCTTTGTAATATATAATCTAAATCTACTCTCTTTCAGCTTAACTTGTCCTGTCACTAGATGCCCTTGTACAAAGTTTCTCTCCAGATTTCTTGGAGGCCCCATTTAGACACCGGAAACTACTCTGAGGTCTCCCTGGGGCCTTCTCCCCTTCTGGCTGAAAAAGCCCAACTCTCTCAGCCTGTCTTCATAGCAGAGGTGCTCCAGTCCTCTGATGATCTTCATGGCCTCCTCTGCACTCTTTCCAACAGGTCCAAATCCCTCTTGTGTTGAGGGCCCCAGAGCTGAATTCAGTACTCTCGGTGAGGTCTCACAAGATGCATAGGGGAGTATGGGGAAAAATCACCCCCCTCGACCATGCTCCTTTTGATGCAGCCAGATTTAGATTTAGAGCAGGTCTCACTCATGTTTAATTTCTTTTTTAGCACAAAGCCACTAGGGTGAAGATAGTGAAGCAACAGCCATGAATACGCATATAACTGCGAAAGTTGTGATGTACCTTTGATGAAGATACTTAAATATGCATCATGTAGCTACTAATAACAGCTTTGTAGAGAGATGCTGACTGCTGGAAGTGGAGGTTCAGGCTTGTCATGTTCCCTTTCTGCCTTGCTGGGCTGTGGTTTAGTTTTGAAGACTTCTGTTAGCAATAAGCCAGGTTGTAGAACTCCTCGAGTCCTTATTCTCCTTACCACATTAATTAAACTAAACATTTGGGATGATTATCTTTGTGAATTCATGGGAAACTGCTGCGTGTATATGAGCTTCTCATCATCACTTGTCGTCGTTTAAATGTAAAACTACTTAGACACAGCTATACCCAGGAAGAAAGTTGTTTTGGAGTGGTCAGAATTGCCTGAGGATGAAAAGGTGCAAGAAGTGTTTGCTTAGATAGTTTACAAGCAAACATTCAAGAGACAAGGCTTGGGAAACGTAAGCCATGCCAGTGAATTTTTCAGAATTACGTGTACAGCTCATAATGGAAAATGTGTTGCTTCTTTGGCTCCTTTGAAACCTGGGTGCAATTTGGAGAAACACCAGAATTTGGTTTGTTCCTGCTGAACAAGTAGGGGAATCCCACTTCCCTTCAGTATTTTGTAAATCCCTCTCCCTTCTCCTCATGATCCATACTGCAGATGTCTGTGTAGGCTTGAAACACTACCTCAGTCTTTCTTACTTGTGGCCTAACTGGAGATTTGACCATGCTGCTGAGCATGTGCTATCCAGGCTGGTTCAATAGGGCAAGACACTGTTAAATTCTGACACTGTCGAACAACAAGTTGAATTTTCTTCAGTGGTCTTGAATCTCTGCGATTACATCTTTAACACATCAATAACTTAGCCTCTGGTTAGCAAGGATCGCTGAAGCATGACTAATCAGCAGATGAAAGTGTCTTTGTGGGGATTAGCTTTAATGAAAAGAAAAGGGATAGTTATTTTGGTAGTTTGAAATCTTCCATAAATCAAAGCGAATACTGACAAAGCAGGTTCATATGGTAAGAATGAACCTATTGTGAATAAAATTAAGGGAACAGCTACTTTTATATAAATCACAGGCCAAGACAGCATTTGTAAGAAAGTTCATGGGAACAAGATCATTTAACTTCTTCAGGTGTAAATAAGTGATATTTAGCTAATGTTAAAGCATCCCTAAAGAAAAACAGATGGATGAGATTCCTTAGTAGGGAATTTATTTTTTATCTTCATTTTCTTTTCTTTTTTGCATGCAAGGGATACTCAGCTAGTTTATCTTGGCCACTTTGTTCTGTGCAGGGACAAACAGCCAACATCGAACTTGTTATTTACCACTGCCAGAGAGGAGGTCATAGCCAGAGAAACTTTAGTCTGGATCACTGATTGCAGCTGGTTTTGGCTGGTGTAAATTAGAAAGTTTCTTGGTCTTCTATAATGTCTTGGAGAAGCTCATGTGGCCATGGGGATAGTGGCAAATAGAAAGAAATGCAAACTCGGTACCTTCCGGGGAGTATTGATGTTCAGCTCCTGAACTTTAGACCTCCTATGTATTCCTGTGTGGTTAATGTGCTATGTAAGTAATCACGCCTGGAGCTCCTCCGGGCAGTGACTTAGAGCACCCATGCTGAAAGCTTAACACTCTCCAATGACTGCATGGCAAGTTAGACTGCACTCATTGATGTACCTAACAGCTCCCTTCCCTTTATGTTCTCCTGTTGGTTTATGCTGTGCCTTCTTCACTGCTTTGTTGCAACTTTTAAATTTAATCCTTGTGGATGTCAGAATGAACCCCAAACTTATGTTTCTAATATGGGAGTGGGTCTCTGCCTCTGACTTAACTGAACATCCTTTCAGGTAGCCTGAGGCAAATGGAAAAACCATTAAGATCCACATTCCCTTCTTTTCAACTATGATTTTGTACTGCTATCATACTTTCATTTTGAAAAAAGCTATTGAAACACTCTATCTGTATGTTGCAGGAGGTGTTGCTAAATAGTTGACTGGGACTCACAAATGCTTGCTCATCACTCTCAAGAAATGTGGTATCAAAAGTAAGGCCCTATGTAGAAATATCAACTTATGGTACTGTTCAGTTACCATATTGGAAGGCTTCTCATGCTCTGGACTCTTTCAGTTTGGAGTAATTTTTTTTCTCTTATGATGTCTTTTTGTTGTGCTCTCACAACACAAGCTTTCATGGGACTCCTGAGTGAGTGACAGAGCTCCATGAAGAGTTTACGCATAAGAGATTTACTCTAAGCTGTTTGGAATGCATCTTGTTTTCACATTTTTTAAGACAATTTCCACATAACTGGGGCTAATAATTAAATATTTAGTACGGATCTCTTTTCTAACCAGTGCCAATTTTCCATTCTTCCTATAGAAGCATGCTTTCTATTCAAAGTCAGTGGAAATGTGTATGTGTGTGTGCGTGTATCTGGGTTCTAAAATCATAGTTTGGTTATTGCAAGTTTTCTGGGGAAATTGAAGCAAATGACCCTGGGATTGCATAGCGACAAGAATGGGATTAAAAATTAATTTTCATGGAAGAATTTACCGTACTGCCTGGTATAATTACTCTTCTATTACATAGTTTATAGGGTCACAGTGAAAAAATTAAAACCCCAGACCAATAAACTCTGTAATTCATGGTGTTTACATGATTCATAACTTATAATGGGAAGGAAAGGGATGCTATGTGAAAAAATGCTGTGCACATTTTTGCACAACATTCTACTGATATATGAATCACGCTTGTCTTTGGTTAACTCAAGGGAAATAATCCCACTAATGTATGTAAGGCAGTCATGCCCACATGTCTGGGGTTTTTTATATCCAGATTTCAGTGGAACGAGAGATACTTTTTAAACAGATGGCAAACAAGCCCCTTTCCCCCCAACTACTTAGCAAATTTAATAACACAGCTAATTATAGGGCCATGGATGTTAATCCATTCATGTGCTTGTTCCATATATTTAATGTCACAAGTCAAGGGGATCTATGGAAATGCTGGGCAATGGCAGCTAAATTGCATCCAGACGATATTCCCCCTCTAAGTATACTTTTGAGACCAAACCTCTTGGGATTTCTTTTGGCAATTCGGTACAAGAACTAATATAAAATTCTATAGCTGCAGTCTGGCAGTGATGTTAAGAGAAGCTGAAACACACTCAGAGGCTGCATTTGCTTGACGATGTCCCATGTCACTTTTATTCTCAAGGGTCAGAAAGAAGAAGGCGAGGACAGTCATTCCCTGTGAATTTTCACTTTGGTTGCTGACTGTGTCATGGGCTGTGATGCTCCCAGAGCTGTTGGCAGGATCATCACAGCAATCTGCTGAGTTGGGAGGACCATTCCCTTTCTCACTGAAATCTACTACATCTCTTTCAGTCTTTCCAGACCCTGCACTCCATTAGAGGACATGGTCACAACTGATGAAATACTTGACTTTGTCAGCATTGATTCAAGCATTCCAAGCACATACATACTGCTGAGAACTGTCTGTTGAGGGTCAGCGAGTACTAGGAGCCACCACTTAGAGCTGCAAAGCGTGAGCCCTATCTTTGACTGTAAGCAGTAGCAGAGAGCATGAGTGCTTCTTGGTGGTACATCTAATGTTACTTCGCATGCATTGCAGCTAAAGTATGTGTGACACCATTCATGCTGGAGGTCAGAATCAACTTTGAAAACATGCCTCTAAGAGGGGAGAGGCATGCTAATTATCTATGAAGACAATGGCTCATTTCTCTGTGACTGACAGTCTGGAGTACCTTGTACCAATAAAAGCTTGATCTCAAGTGTCAGATGCACTGAGTAAACATGTATGTGGGGTTCTTACATCAAAAGCTGTCTCTATGGTAAGAAAAACAAGCTCAGAACCAGACCATCTTTTGGTTAGTTTTATATTTGTCATATGTAAAAGATTTGTCAGTCAGGAAGTTCTGGCTGTTTACATCACCAGTTCTTTTCATGTAGAATTCAAAGCATATTACTAATAAAGTATAAAAATTCACATTAGAAAATGTGAAACTTGTCAGAGAAAACAGCAATACTGTCTGGAACAGGTTAAACACCAAAAAGGGCAGAGAAAATTTAGAGTATCCAAGTTCCATAATCTATGGATCTGCCTACACATATCTGCTTGCTTCAAGTGCTCTTTGTGATCTGCCAGAATTATTTAAAAACTTTAAAAAATGTATGGAAACAAATTTAGTCACGTATCATAAACTAGCTCAGGAAAGAGAAGAGTCTCACAAATCACAGAGGGATTAAGTTGGGGGGGATTCAGAAAAGTGAGGGTTGGTGATGTCTGTTTCTGTGCAAGTGCCATCCTCACCCTCCAAGTGTAGGGGCGAGGTGTCTCTCAGCTCATTTAACCATTGTGGCACCCATTCGGCTGCTACAAGATGGTGAACACTCAAAATATTCATGCTGTAGAAAGCCACTGAAAGCAAACCTCCTGTCTGAGTTTCCCTGCTCGTTGCTGTCTCCTTGTTACTTTCATAATTAAAATTATTTCCTCCCAGATTTTAACCCTTGGAGCGGTCAGAAAAACAAAACTGCACTGAGGTTACAGGCTTGTACACTGGTTTTTCTGCAGCCACTTGGTCCATTTGTACAGCCCTTGGTGGGGTGGAGGTGCTGGTGCTCTGGTCTGCTGCTCACACCATCTCTGCTGTCACATAGAGTGACAGTCTCCCAGTTAATTCTATGCAAATATCTTCACCTGAAAAAGCCTTCCAGGAAAGATTTCCACTGAGACCAGGCAGGCGACTTTCTGCTAACACTGCCTTTCACTTCGGCCTCATCCCACCCCCATAACCCTTACCCGAAAAGCAGCATCCCTTCCTCATGGATGTATTTCTCTGAAATGCCTTGCAATCCTGGAACAAACCCTTTCCTGCTCCCCAAATCCTATATTCTTACTACAGTCTGTAGCTTGCTTTTAAAAACAGAGCATGCCCTGCCTGCATGTCTCACTGGGCAGAGGGCCTACTGCCTGTCATCCTTGATGTCTCTCTTACTACTTGTTTCAGCTGGTTGTTTTCTCATCATTTAAATCTCTGTTGCGTTCCACACTTTCAATTAAGGAGGAAAAATGCTCTCTGTGTTGTAAGAGTGAAACTGGCAGTTGTATGCTTTGGTTTGTAGCATAAACAGTTGCACAAGGATTCATTGGCAACCTTCCTTTCACTAAGGAGGCTATCAACTAAATGTCACAGATGTGTCTGGGTCTTGCCAAGAGCTGGAAATATACAGGGAAACTTCTGAAAATGCCCTCAATTGAAAAGAAAAACCCAAAAAGCTCTCAGGGAGGTAGTGGACATATGCTAGCTGCAGCAGAGGATGGAGACCCTCTGAGCATCTGGTCAATGTCTCTTCTTGTGCATTATTCCTTAACTCTGGAGCCCTCTTCCTCACTCAAAGGCTGTGCCTTTGCCCCTGCTTGAAGCAAGCCTTCCCCCTCAGCAGTTCACTTCTTCCGTGTGGCCTAAAAAGCTGAGCATTTCCTTCTTGGTAACGGGATCACAAATAACATAAAACATTAAATATGCCCTAATCCCTTGACACCTTTGTTATAAACAAAGCAACAGCATGATCTTATTGCTGGAAAGCTTGCCCTCCTTCCCTCATCACCCCTGATCACTTCATGGTTTAACTACAGCCTAATCCTGCAAACACTTCCTACCCAGCAGACCACTCACTGGCGCCTAAGTAGTCCACTGACATCAGTGGATTATTCCAGGTAGTAAGTCCTAGGAAAGCTAAAGAAGTGTTTGTACCACTGGGCCATTTGGTTTGCAAGCTCTTGGGGGATATGATCTTTTGTCTATAAAGAATCATGTACACGCATGGTGCTGTATAAATTAATAATAACAGAACTCACATCAAACTAGTACATATGGGAATTCATACCACCATATTTCCTGGCTGCTAGAAGAAAAATCACAGAATTATGGAGTTTGGAGAAAGCCTCCTGATAGCATATCTGGGTTTGTGGAGTTCCCCTCACTTTGGGAGCGTTTTCTCTTCCTCTGCACCAGAGGAAACATTGAAGGACCTTCACCTGGCAAGAAATGCACAGGAAGCACATTTTAAGCTAATCCAAAATCTGATGAAAATGTCCCAAAGGTAAATTAAAGCTCTTATCACCCTGTCTAACCTTTAATTGCATAACACAGGAGGTCTGGGTTTTATCAAACCATTGACTCTTTTTGTGTTAAGATTTCTTTGGCTTTCAGCAATGTTGCACAAATTGTTCCTTGGTGAAGGCCTTAAGCAATAAAATAAAACTGCTAATTTTATTTCCAATGCATTCACCCTTTTTGTTCTCAAATTTTGTTGTATCTTTTCTCTCTGAAATGTAACAGAATTAATCCAGACAGGTCCAAGTTAGGAAACAACAATGAAAGATTAAACCAGGGAAAGCAAATATGCAAGCAAAAACAGAACAAAGAGGCCACAGAAGGTTGGAGCTCCATAAGATGTTATAATACAACTTCTGGATTAAAGAGAAAAGCAAAAGACTAAATTTTTTAATACAATTAAGAAGGAAAATACATCTAAGGTACTTGTTAGAACACAGTTGCCTCGACTTCGGATGCAACAGATGCTTTCCCATTACAAGAATCCGTGAGCACGAGCCTTTCTGTGAAGATACAGAGTATCTCATGGTCATACACTTCTTGGTCTTACATCATGTGTTGCTCAGAGGGAAGTTTATCACTTATGCAGTAGTCATGGAGGATGGTAGTTTCCTTCTCAGTAAGATGACTTCTGTTTCCTTATGGGGAGGATGGCATACATACATCATATTCAACTGCTGTACTTCCCTTGTACTTTTGGAGACCAGATTGAATTCTAAGATGCACAGGGTAAGATAACTGTGCATTTTTGTCGCACTGACAGTGTCTGATTAACGGATCCACCTTCCACCTTCAAAGAACTCTTTAGCCGTCAAATCATAGAAGTCACTGGGCTACTTCCCATCTCCACGAAAACCATTCCATTTTGTCCAAATTTAATACTCACTGGTTCAGAAAGTACAAAAGTGAATGCGAATAACTGCCTCTCAATTAGCTAATATTGCTATTTCACTGTTTCTAAGGAAAAAACTTGGAACACCAGGGTTCTATCCTATTCTGCAAATACCCTAAGCACCAGATAATAGGAATACTTTCCCTTTCTCACTGATTTATTGAGTGATGAATAGGTCTGTCCAAAGTGAAGAGGACCAGCTGTATGGATGGATGACACCCTGCTTCAGTAGAGACTACAGCCGGTGGCTCAGGGAATTCTGTGAAGCAAGGTGCAGAGGAAAAAGTTAATCTCCAGTCTTAGCTACTGAGCAAAAAGCAGACTTTTGTTGGCAGGAGTATCTCCTTCACTAGTACTTTGTATCTTACCCAAACTGGTAGGAATGTCTACATCCTGAATATCTACAGGATAGGGTATCCTCTCTCTGGGAGAAAGAGAACATCCAGCTTTAGAGTCCCAGAGCTTTTAAGAGTGGGAAATGGTTCATGTGGCTAAGATTAAAGTGCTTCTGACCATGCCCAGAAATGGGAACACACATGGGCAATCTTCTGATTTAAGACATTGACTCTGTGGACTTTAAGACATTTGTATTAAATTCAGGCTGCACAGAGATTTTTCCATACCTAGCATGCTGCCAGGTAAGACACCTACACACACATTTGTGTACGTAGAATGTAGCTGTTTCTTAAAATAACATTCTGTTTTCAAATTGGTAGATAGATCATTTATATAAAATATCTAAATGTATACAAACACACACACAAATGTGTGGTTTGAATCCATTCACATACAAACATGCAAGTGTATGTATAATATTTTTGTATGCAAATATAATAATATACACAAAATATTTTATCTCTAGAAAAAAGGTTTAACTCCATTCAAAAAAGCCAGTACCATCTCTTTTTCCAGATTTTGCAAATCTGCTGTTTCTTGTTTATGCTTCTACCCAAACAAAATGTGAAGGACTCTGTAGAGAGAAACCATGATTTATTTGGGGAGGGATATTTTTGGTAAACCAAATTGTAAAAGAAATTAGCAAAAGAAAAAGTTATGGATGTTATTAAGTCTCTGATTTCTCACAAACTTTTATTTCACGAAACTATTTTCACAATCTTTTTGAAATCTTTGGAAACTTTTGCATCAGCTCTTGTGCAAATGCAGCAGTTGGGAGTACAAGTGATGCAGAGGGAAGGGACAGAAGTCGCCCGCACTTAGCTTCAGCTACCTTCAAACTCTGCCACAAAATTTTGTACATATGGTTGCCAAGATCTTGACAATGTCCTTCCTCCTCAACCACCCACTTACTTTTATGGGTCTTCATGATAGGCTGATAGATCTGATAGTATTCCAAAAGCAGTTTCCGAAGGTGATATTCAAGTTAATTGTGCCCAGTTGGGATCAGATTTTCAGAAGACATTTGAAAATGTCATCCTTTCTGTTATACTTAAATAGTTCAGTGCTATTAACATTCTGGCCCTGGGTTATTTTGCCTGAGTTAGAAGAAAAATTGAAATAGTAGCATCATCTTTCTCTGTGCTATGCAGCTCACATGCAACAAATATTTCACAATAATAAGAGCAGCTTTGTTGAAGTGAGGTGCATAAATAGACTGCACAGCCTTAGGCATGGTGACTTTTCTTTTGTAAGACACTTTCTTTTCTGTGTTCATTTAATTGTTTACTCCTACTATGTGTTGTACATGGGAACTGTAGTCTCTGCTTACCAGATACCTTCATACACTGTTTCTAGTCCATCGGTAAACAATTCCCAACTTTATAACTTATCATTTGGGTTGAACTTTCAATTACCAATAACCCTAGTGATATGACAAGTGGGATCTTGGTTACTAAAGCTGTGTGTAAAGCTGGTCAGCGTACAGGTACTGTGCTGCACTCTAGACTGGAACATCTTCTTTGACAAGAAAAATATTCTGCGCCTCTTTTACTTTATATATTGTTTCTATATAGGAGGATATCAACCTCGGTTTGCAATAAGTTGTCATTTTATAATAACACAATGCAAGAAATTTCAGTTTAAGTACATAGGTTATCACACATTCAATCTACATGGTCTGAAGGTACAACAATGGATTAAATCCAGGCTGCGTTGACGTTGAGGCACAAACCTCTACTGTCTTCAGAGCCTGGGTGAAGCTCAGCCTTTCAGTTTCAAACAATTCACATGTATTTTAGGCAACAGTTGATTTTATTTTTGTACCACAGACAGATGTCACATTTTGATTTCTTTTTCCCTACCATATTTAAATGTCTTTACTTTGAACTACATTTTAAGACTTCCTATCTTTAAACCTAAATAAATTAAAACCCCTCAAATCTATCTCCAGCCCAGATCAAATACAGTGAATTGGGGGTCAGGCAGGGGGTGGAAACAGGCAATTTCAAAACAGGGAATTACACTACATTGACTTTATTATTATTGCCCTTGAACATTTTTAACAGGTACCAGTGGCTTATAAAAAAGAAAATCTATGCTGCACGTATAATCCTGAATAAAGTAAATAAGCAGGCTTAGGTGATCTCTTTTAATGCCAAAGATATTTTTAATATAATGTAGTGAGAGACATAAACTGGTTTATCCAGGTTAATTTTGCTCTCATTTACTGTGTGCTGTCAGACAAAAATTTCATGGGTATTCAGACTCCCCTAGACCCTGGTTAAGTAAAGTAAAGTTTGTCCCTTAAATAAATTATATTTTCAAGTTAGCAATCACTTTGTTTTGCTTTCCCTCTTCCCATAAATAATTATTGAGGTCTATTTAATTAAGAATAGATTAGAAACATTTTCATTGTTGGTTTTAAAATTTCCTTTGTACTGAAGTGATACAGAGTTAAAATACCAAGCACAAAAGTGCACAGCCAACCATGACTAACTGCATAAAGCAAACAATAAGCTGTATGATCAAAAACAAAAGCCAGTACCAGTCATGTGGAATAATAGAAATCATACCACCAAAACACTTCATGCCCATCTCATCTACCGACGTACACACTTGCTCAGCTCGTATCACACCTCAGGAATGCAGTTACAAACAGAAAGGGACCTGCACGAGATGTAAATATCCAAAGGGGAAGCCACATTTCCCCATGCCTCATCCTGATGGTACCTTACCCCTTCAGCTTGAGGTTCATCATCTGTGGGGAGGGAAAGACAGAGCAAGATGCAGCTGAGGACGTGTTTCTCTCCTTCCAGCTGTTCTGGAGATGTCCTTGGGAAGCTCTGCCAAATATATGTGCCTAACACTATTGCTCAGTGCAGGTAATTTGCCATGTTTGATCTGGAAGGCTGGTGAAGAGCAGTCACACTCTGTTCTCACTGATCACAGAATGATGTTGCCTCAAAGCACATAAAAATCACCATGTAAAGTTGTATTATGGGCTCTGACATAGTCTCTATCTTCACCACCATTAAAACAACATTGCACCCTCCGATGACTTTTCTCAGGGGTTGCAAAGAACACTTTTCTTTGAGCAAAGAAAGTCTTACCTGCTTATGACAAGCACTGAGAGTGAGGAAATGTTGGATGTTTCTGGGAGAAGATATTTTACCAAGTGTACTTTTCTTTCAAAGAGTTTTGTAACAAACAAAAAACCAACCCTCTACCTATTAACTGGAAAACATATCCAGCTTAAATTTTTTTGTCAACTCTTATTGCAGGAAATGGGAAACTTTCTGCTGTTTCATGGGGAATTGGAGCAGGCCAGAGAGACAAGAACAACAAGCAGCCACCCACCAATAAAATGCATGTAGTAAAGTACCCTCAGAGAGATCAAGGGTTTTGCATACACTTTAGGAAGGATTCAATTTCATTGTCACTTCAGGCCAAGGAGGAGGAGATTCCATATTCCTGCAGTCATTCATCCTTACTACTCCCCTACTGATTTTTAAAGTCTGTTCTGGCTCAGCCCTTTTCTCATCCTTCAGAAGGAAGACATGGCAGAGGGAACAAGACCTCCTGAGCTCCCTCTCTACTCATTATCCAAAGTCCCTTTAAAAATGTTGCTGACGAGCACTAAATCTTTTAAATACTATGACTTTGATCAGGGGGAATTATCTGGAAGCCTAATTCTTTTTTGAATTCAGTGGGGGCTCTAGCTGAGGGGTAAATTCAGTTCCACTGTAAATGGAAGGTGAGCATTAAAGTGGCGGGGACAGAAAACTGCACCTTCTTCTCCAGCTTTATGACCCCGATATTGCTGCATTCTGCATTTGTTGGAAGCAGCACATCTGTCCCTTTGGAATAGTCCCCTTGCTATATGTGTCAACACAAGAACAGAAACTCCCAGCATGTGCTGAGTTGTTGACAGGCCAGGGTGCAACTGGAGATGATAATTCAGATATAAAATTAACCATGTGAATTCTTGTCCTTCAAGTCATATCACATACTCAAACTCCCTTAGTGTTGAGCCTTTTCCTGCGCAAGTTCTTAGTTCACTGCCCCCCAGAAAGTGTTGAGAGGATACCTGAGGCTCCTATTTTCTCTTTAGTACCATTCCTCCCAATTAATGACTGCTATGCATCCACAAATGCCAACAGTTTGCGTTCTGAGTCCTTAGAGTTAGAAACAGCATTCACCACAGTACCCTCAGTAGTCTGCTAAATAGGCAGGCTGCCTATCCTAAGCCTTGTTACTAATCTCTGTCTTATTCCTCAGCATCATTTTGCACCTCAGATCCATGTCAGTAAAAACATGGTATTTGCTCATCTTTGGAAATGCTCTGAGATCCAGGATGAGGGGTGTGAGATGCATGCTCAACAGGGAACTAAACTATTCTCTGTGCTTTTCAAGCAGAAGTTTGATGAAGTTTCTACCTCAAAGGAAGTATAATCTAAAAAATGAAAAAATGCATCAACTGTTGTCAGAAAAGTAAACTCAACCTTTTTAGAATTAATAGTAGCATTCAAACATATTGATAGTCTTCCAGAGTCCATCATTGGTTGATTATTAGCAAAACTAAATACAAAGTTTGCTCTGTTCTGTATGCCCTTATCTAAAAGCTCTTACGTAATTTTAGGAAGCAAATCCAGAAAAAAAAAAAAAAAAAGAAAAAAATAACAGGTTACTGAAGGAAAATAAAGTTATTTTTAGGCTGTGGGACTTAAGCCCTCCTCAGCAGCTTTCAGATCTTGCCAGCTAACTAAGAGGAATAGCTGTGAACCAAGATCAGAGATGAGACCTTGGGCTGCTGCAACATCTCTGGTGCAAGAACTTTCCTCAGGCTCTTGGGAGGTTGCTGGTGATAATGCCGAACTGTATTTAAAGTTCATTTCTGTACATGTGTGTGAATTCTGCAGGATTTTCTCTGAGAAACTACTCATGCATGGTAAGCAGGGGACATACTGAAACCTCTTCACTGAAACAGGAACCTTGGAGTGCCTTAGTCACACCAAAATGACACCATGGAGCTCAGGAATCTTGACGAACTCCATACTGAGGTCTCTGTGATCCCATTGTAGCTGCAGGGAGCAGGAACTCTTTCTTCAGATTATGCCAGAAAAAGCTCTACGTTCACCTTCACTGGAGCATTTTCTGTGAGGCTTTTAACCTGTACCCTGGGAGGTGCTTCAAAACTGCTATCTCTGGGCACTTTACCTCAGGCTCCCCAGGGCTTTCCGACTTGTGATTACAACAATTATTAGTCAATCCTGCATTTGGAAATAGTTAGAAATCCTGCCACTCTATGACCCTCCTCCCACACTCTGCTTCATGATTCAGTACTTTTGAGGAAAAAAGAGTGAGCTCAAATCAGTTACTTGTCTTGGGTTTTGTCAGTCAGAATCAAGCATGCTTCTAACAGGAGGACTTCAGATAGTAACAGTTTCATAAGGACGACCTTTCTTTACTGTTGTCTGGATTGGAGGCTAAATGACACATTTTAGGCCTAGGGAGCTGGTGGCACGTATTTGGTTCTCCATATGCACTGCATAAGCCTGGCTCTCAGTGCAGAGGCCACCTGCAACTAAGCAACTAATCTGAAGTTTACTGGGCACATTTTTGTGGCTGTACCTAGAGAATGGCACCAAATATCAAGCCACACCTTGAGCTTCTGAGCAAACCAATACAAAGTGTTTCTCTGTAGTGACGGGACAGCGAACACACCACAGAGGTTCTGTTAATGCCAGGGAGATCATACTGCCAATCTCCTTGTCACATTCTCCCCAGCAAGCTCAGCTCTTGCCCTTAGGACAGAGTTGTCAAGGAATGGGTTTGCCTCTTCCTTTTGTTCTTGTTCTCCATGGGAGAGGACAAAAATGCCATTTGTATTCTGCATACTGGCACATACTGGTAAAGCACAGACTCAGCCTGTTTCTGAGCTCTGAGCTGGCTGCTAAGGTGAAGGCGCTTGTAGAATTTCAGCTCAGGTTGGCAATTAGGCCCATAATGTATCCCTGAGAAAGATGGTGTGTAAGAGCTAATTATTTTTATATGCTGCGGCCTGAGTAACTTGAGTCTGCCAGGTGCCAAATGCCTCTGGAAAGCTCCCAGTTCTGTGGGAACTGAAAGGTTCAGCTTGATCCTGACTCTTTTGTGGAGTCAGACCCTCAGAAATTGCAAACTTTTAGCACAGAGTCTCCTCACCTGCTGGGGGGAAAGTGAATCATGCACTTGAGAAACAAGAAGTAGAAAGAAAGACTTCAAATTTTCAGTGACCAGTGATTCTATAAGAACATGATGCATGTCACTCTAAAAAATTATCCCAGAGGTGAATCAATGTACCTTGCACCATTTCCTTACATTGCTGTTTGTCTGCTTTCCTGCATGAGTCACTTGGGTTGTGATCCCTGGTTTACATGCTTCTAAAATCTTGTGCAATGTTGTCATGACAGTTGCCCAGTGGTTAGAAGCTTTATGTGTTTTATGCATTAGGTTTACATAAAATATCTGTATTGTGGATAAATAAAGGACTTAAACACCAGGATGACTGGTCTAACAGAGTAGGCTTGTAAAAGACGGTGGCATGGGGAAAGGTAGGTTGAACCCTGGCTTTGGTGTGGTAGCCAGTCATTCGTTCATTTTTAATTGGCCTTTTTTCACTTCACTCTCTTACTTGTCTACCAGTGAATGATAAAGAAAGAGACGACACTGTCATTGTACACATGAACTGATGTGGTTTTACTGCATTTGACCACACACTTATAAGAAATATACTGGTACAGAGTAGACACAGGTCTTATCTCTGCTGCTACTCTTTTCATAAAAGAATGATCTTAACATCAACAGCTTTCTATCCTTTTCTTGGTAATGCTGCAGTCCTACCTTTTGCTCTTGGTCCAAATGCAGAGATTAAAAACACTCAGTTGATGCAAACGGTGGGTTGATACAACACACAGAATGGGGTGTAGATGTGCTTCACACAACAGAGAGCAGAATTGAAGGGGAAAATGTTGCTTGGAGGCAAGACGCCTCTTTAATTGATTATGGCAAGGAAAATCAAATACCATATCTGCTTTTTTTCCTGGAGTATATCAAGACTGATCATAACTAACATCTGTTCATGTTAAGCAAACACTTGTCATGATTTAAACTTCTGTTTGCATACAACTCTGAGTAGTGCATCTTAAGTCATACATATTCATATAGAATGAAGAATGCATAATGTTTGCATAAAAAGATAAGCTGTATGACTTTATATGAAGACAAGTACAATTCTCACAGCACTGTCATTGGTTAATTTTAAAATATCCAAGCATTATTTAAAAAACAGTAAGCTGAACTTAAAACTACACTACGAAAAAATTGTATAAGTGAACCGATGCTGACCTGTTTTCCTCAATACTAATCAATTTTAAAGTTTCCCTTTTTTCTCAAACACTTTTTGTTAATTAGTTGTTATTTTGACCTCCAGTAACATGATCAGACTTCTTCTGCCTCTGGGCAATCGAGTTATGCTCTGATCTTCAGTTCTAAGGGAAATGTTCGATTTTATTTTCTTCCACAGTTGAATAAACAATACCATGTATACTATCTCTTGTGTTAGAACAGTGTTGTCTTCACATAAGACTCAAATAATGGCATTAGTCATTCATTTCCTTGTACACATACACCCTATTGCGTGTTGACAGGTTTATAAGGATGCAGTGGCAGCCATGGGTGCTGGGAAGCTCCTAGACGACAGCCTTTGAATCCTTGCAGTCCTGAGCAATGGTGCCTGAGTTAGTCTGTTTATTGTCTGCTTTCTCTCCCAGATGCTTGACTTGTCTGAAAGATTAATACATTAACAAGAGTGGTAAGGTCCAGGGTTGCACATCTTTAAGACATGTTTATTACCAGATGGCACATGAGATTCAAAGGTCACTGTGGAAGGTAACATTTTAAAGTGAAACAACAATATTTATGTTCAAATACTATGCTGATGAGATCATATGGAAAAATGTTTCTGATTAAATAAGTTTATAAATAGCCACAGTATATCTATTGAGAATTCCAAATGCCACTTTTAGTCTTCTTCTTTTATTCTATTACTTCCTAATTTATTTTGCAACACAGGACTACCTTCTTACGTAAACAGGCTAGCAAGTAGAAAAAAGTCTATATTGGACAGACAATCTCACTTTCTTAAATAACTGAAAAGTTAGTGTGAAACCTGATTCCATTGTCTGCTACTTAAAGCTAATATTCCATGTAAGAATTTTTTAAGATGTGAAAATAATTTTAACTTTTAAATTCTCTACGGTAAAATTCATCTTGCAGCCATAAGGACTTCCTTGCAGATTGCTATCCCTATTTACAGGCAATATCATGTGATAAACACATTTGACAAAAATCATGTTATGCTGATTACTCAAAATCCTTACAATGAAAAGAAAACCCTTTTCTTTCAGATTTCCATAGGAGGATGGACTGTCTCATAGCTCATTATTAAACATTATCAGTAACGCTAAACCTGAAATCTTGTTTATCCTCTCAAATTGTCATAAACTACAAAAATTCCATAGGAAATAGTTCTGAACAGGTTTAAAAGGTCAGCTAAGCTCTTAATTAGCATTTCTTATCTACCATGCCATACAGCCATTAAAATGCAGAGAATTAAATGGTACTTACTTTTCATGTGATCCGTTTTCAACTTTCATAGCCCCTTCCACTGGATCCAGTCCTTGTTCTGAAAACTGTTTCAAGGCACTTAACGCTGCCTAAAATGAAAATGAGTTGTCAAAAACCCCAGTGACACAAATGCATTAACACCAAGTGAACGAGTGTATTTTGATATCCTTTCTTTAAATAATTTCCTGTATATTGAAGCCAGTTAGGCTACAGAACTAACTGGGTGGGTACTTAATATAAAGCCGTGTTCATGCATGGCTTTGAGGATAACTTCTTTTCCTGGGTATACGAGTAGCATACATTTGTGTTAAAGCAAGCTGCATCACATACATGAAGAACAAGATATACTTTTAGAATTCTTGCCTCTCTGGCCTGTCAAGACTCTCCAGCTTCCCCACGTGCTTTTCTAGAGCTCATGCTTTCCAGAGCTCCTATGGACAAACTCTTGTCTTGTAGACGATTGCAGGTGTGAGCAATGGGAAGAGGGTCAGCAGGAAACTACTAGCACTCCAAGACTGGATCTCAAATGCAGCACACTGATGTCTTATGCATAGGTAGAGAAGTGTGCTCAACAGGATAAGCTAATATGGGAGGGTTCAAACTTAAACAGGAGAAGTTCAGATTGGATATGAGGAAGAAATTCTTTACTGTAAGGGTGGTGAGGCACTGGAATGG
>JAOEHY010034671.1:0-14814 GCA_025447955.1 Psilopsiagon aurifrons
CAGCATCCTCGCAGCCCCCTTCAGACACTGAAGCTGCTCTGAGGTCTCCACGCAGCTTCTCCTCTCCAGGCTGAACAACCCCAATGTTCTCAGCCTGGCTCCGTACGGAGCTGCTCCAATCCCTGAGCATCCTCATGGCCTCCTCTGGGCTTTCTCCAGCAGTTCGTTTCAAGCCTCTCTGATCCCATCAATGATTCCGATTCAGGCTTTTGGAGCACTGAAAGTGCTCCCACAGGTGCCCAGTGGCTTTCAGGAGGTTGAAACTTCATGTCTGTGGCAGAGCTCTGTTTCCTCTGGTGCTGACTCACCCCCACTCCGTCCCCAAGTGCCTCAGCCACTCCCATCCATCCGCTCCAGCCAGGACCGGGTTCCCCGTGTTCATTGTGATGGTTGGGGAAAGGAAGGTCCCAAAGCAATGGCTCTTTTCCACTTTGCTCTTTTATTTCCCTTTCCTTTTCTTCTTTTTCTCTACTCCTCTGCTGCGAACCTTGGGTTTGGTTTGGGGGTTTAAGTGATACTGTGTTAAAGGAGCAATTTTCCTGCTCTGGTGCTTTGTTAAGTGCCTTCTCCTTTGTACTCTCTTCTTCGACTCCCACCAGGGGTAGAAAACACAAGAGAAGGGAGGGAAAAAAGGAAAAGAGCAAAATAACCCTTCTGAGAACCCCTTCATCAGAAAAAGTGGCACTTGAAAAGTGTCCCTTAATGTCTGAGAAGTAATTCTTAACAGATGCATAAAGCTCACCAGCTCCTGCAACCTGCTTGTAAGAAGATCCTCCATGCTTACACATGGTAGTGATAGGACATCTTTGCAGCTCTTGCTTGTCCTTGTCCTAGGGCTGCCTGTCTCTCCAGGGGAGCACCATCAAGGAGGTGGTCTGCAACCCAGAGGAAGGAGGGAAATTCATCTTTGAGATCATCCCAGGTGAGGATGCTTCCCTCTGTTGCACGTTTTTGGGTCCCCCCAGATTCATTTGAGCCACTCCTTTTGCTCCCCTTTCTTTCCAATGTCTCACAGTGTTGACTTGCACGTGGAAACTACCATCTTGCTTTCACTATTCCCATGTTGGGGCTGGAGGAGGGCCCTTATCCAGTGCCAAGCTGCACTGTTCAGCAGTTTCTGTTCCCTTCTTGCAGCTCTTCAGTGAGGGCACAATATAAAAGCACTGCCAAGTAGAGATCAAGGGGGAAATTTGGAGCCAAAAGCATTTAGGAAGGAAACCAAGCAGAAGAATGCGTTTTTTTCTCCTCCAATCCTCTCTATAAACGGTAATAAATGGTTCTTTGCAGGCTTCTCCGGAGAGCAGAGCCGGGCTGGGCAGGACACCTGCGTGCTCATGGCTAATTCCCAGTCTGAGATGGAAGAATGGGTTAAATCCATCCGACGGGTGCTGGGGTCTACATCAGGAGGTAAAGGAGCGCAGGGAGAGCTCCTGTAGAGGCCATTTCTCACTGCCTCATGGTCTGCAGTGCAAGGGATTCAAACCTAGGCTCATAAACCCATCCAACCGGGCAACGGAGCTCTGATGGGACTGCAACACCTTAAGAACCTGCTCATAGGCGAGACCCTGTGGTGCTGGGTCTGCTGCAAGCATGGGCAGCATTAAGTGAATGGCAGCCAAGCATGAAGGGAGGTTTCTGGGCTGGTTTCAACCTCTTTTGCAAACTCCCTCATTGAATTCATGCCCCCAGAAAATGCTGCGCTTGAAAACAGCCCCTTTAGGGCTGACAAATCCTGCCTTTAACCTGCCCATTTCCTTGCTCAGCCCAGCCTTTCTGCCTTGGCCATGCAACCACCCTCCTCACACACAAGCAAGGCTTGTGGCAGCAGGATCCTTGCTTCCAGCTCCTCTCTGGGGATGCATTGATGCCATTATAACACTGTGCTCAGGGAAATATAAAACATGAGCCCACCAGGCAGGAGCACAACATAAATTTGCCCACAAAGGAAGCAGCAAAGGTCATCCCAGTCCCTTTTCCTATAAGGATGAACTCCTCCAATGAGGGTGAACTCTTATAAGCAAAATCCACCAAAGGAATTAGGGCTTTTAAGCTCTCTTCCAAAAGGGCACTAACCTGGATGCTCACCCCAAGCCTCTCCTCCCTCCCTCTGTGCCTTGCCCTGCCTGTTTGTATGATGCTTTATAGGGACCATGCCCTTCATCTCTGTCATTCGAGCACAGTGGGGCTCTGGGCTCCCCTAGCTCCTGTGTTACTATAAATCACAGCCTTTCAGAGGCAGGTAGGAGCCTCTGAGCTCTGCCAATTGAGCTCTTTTGCTGTGGTGCAGGTTAAGCTTCACCTAAAGCACAGCACAATTTGCTTTCCTCTGCAGCCCTGGTGTTTCCTGCCTCTAACTCAACCATGCTGTGCCCTGGGGGTGGCATCTGAAAGGAGCATTGCATGAGCCAAACATCCTCAAGGCATTGCCCTACCTGGCTCTAATGTTTAATAACTCCACATCTGAGCCTTGCTTGAACCTGGGGGGCTGCCAGTTTCTTCTGGCTGGGTACAGAGACCTTTATGTGATAGAAAACATCCATTTACAGCAGTACCAAAAAGCAGAGAGGCTGCAAAGGGTGAAGCAACAGCAAAAGCATCTCCAAAATGTGGGAGGGGTTGTGCAGGGCTGGCTGCCTCCCTGCAGAGGATCCTGGCATGGGCACTGCATTGGAGGTACCCCCACATTAACCAACCTGTTGGCAGTTAAAGAAGCGATGCACTATCAGCTACAAAGCAGGGGGGAGGAAGCAGCTATTTGCTTTTCCTGTGCACAATGGCAGGTTTATATTAATGGTTTAAAAGTATAAGTGAGTTATAAATGAAAATCCCCGTGATCAGGCAGGTCCTGACAAGCCTTGTGGTGCCAGATGAGTGTTTTCTTGCCTTTCCCTCCCCTGGAAGATGCACAGGAATCATTTCAGCTTTCAGAGCACAAGGTGAACACATCAGAGGCACTGCTGGGCCAAAACCATGGTAAAGGACAATAGAACCCATTACCATTGATATCCCAGAGTTCGAGTTCGGATTTGGCTGCTTTACCATGCCCCAGGCTCCGAGGAGGAAGAGCTGGGATGCAGGCTGCTGCCTTCCCACCTTCGAGCTCTTCTGCTGGGAGCTCAGGAGGAAAAAGCCATTGCTGCCAAGGAAAGGTACCTCTTGCTTCTGCTCCCTGCACAGGGGAGTCCTGGAGGGGGAAAGGAGAGGGGAGGGGGAATAAAAGCAACTGAACCACTCAGACTTCCACCTCCAAGCCTCTGGTTTCCTCCTTTCTTGGTGCTCTCTGTGCTTTCTATAGCCTTCAGCTCGCTTTTTCTCCCTGTGCCATCAGCTTTTTTGCTGTCCCTATCTCCCTCTGAGTCGGCATCCTGCTCCAAGGCAAGCAAATGGCATGGCAGGAAACAAGGCTCACTGCCTGGTTTGAACCAGTTTGAGGGTTGTTATTTGGAGGAGGAACAAGGCTTCATTTTGCTAGTATTTCTTTGGAAGATGCTCTGCTTTGCCCCTGATTGCAGCCTTCTTATAGCTCCTGTGTCATCAGAACAGCAGGTACCACTGTCGCGTTATCACCTGATGCTAAAGCGCCTTTAGTAAAGGGTTTGGGCTCCTCTAACCCCTGTGCTTTCCCCAGCGGTGTTCGGGCAGCGCTTGGCAGAGACCATGGCCTACGAGCAGAGGTTTGGGCAGCACCAGGTCCCCATCCTGGTGCAGAAGTGTGCTGAGTTCATCCGGGAGCACGGCGTGAGCGAGGAGGGCATCTTCCGCCTCCCCGGCCAGGACAACCTGGTGAAGCAGCTCAGGGATGCCTTCGATGCTGGGGAAAGGCCATCATTTGACCGGTAATGCTGGATGCCCCCTTTCCTGCTCATACACCCTCAAACCTGGGGCAAAGCAGCCTCTCAACCCCCCCGAGAGCCCAGTGGTGCTCTGCAGGGAACTTGGACCCTCCAGAAGGGCTTGGTAAAGGAAGAGGATCCATCAGAAACCCCCAAAACAGAATTAGGGGGTGCTGAGATATGGAAATAAAGGGAAGCATTTAGGAATAACCTGCAGTTATTTGTGCAGGAGCAGCCAAAGGGAAGAGCATATACAGCCCATCAGCTAGGGGCAGAGGTTTAGGGAAAGGAGGGCAAGTAAAGGACCACAAATAAGCTCAGAGAACACCCTGATGCACACAGTAGGAGTTATTTCTTTCCCTACCAGCCCATAGCTATGGTATTTTCCTTCTGTTGCTTACAACCACATAGAGATATGAAAGAGATTTTGGCTGAACATCCTCCTGACCCCCTTCCTCTGCCTGGCCCTGCCTATAGATCTCAGAGAGGCCTTAGGGAGATGTTTGCCACTGCTATCTCTGCCGTGCCCTGTGTAAGAGAGACATAAACCCCTGGTGCACCTCTTTATAAAGCCCTCCAATGGCACCTAAAGTGAGGCTTTTGGTTTAATTCCTGCCCTGCCTTATCCCCCAGAACTGAGGCAAGGAGTGCCCAGGCTGCTTCTTGTCTATGGGAGTGTTTGATACTGGCTCTGGTGATGCTCCAGCTCTGCAGAGCTGGGGACCTGCCCCGTACAGGGTCATGCAATGGTTTGGGTTGGAAGGGACCTTCAGAGGTCTCTAGAATGGCATCACCTGAGCTCTGGGAACTGCTGGCAAAACCTGGGCTGCTTGTGGGAGAGAAGGACGCAAAAGGAGCAATGGGGTTAGGCCGAAACAGGAGAGACTGAGTTTGGGTTTATCCCATTTTATGCAGCTTTATTAGGGAAAAACCCACAGGATTTTGACCCAACTCCTCCCTGCCCTGTGCGAGTGGAGCCGGGGCTGCTCTGGCAGCACAAACATCCCTACCCTTGGGTTTGCAGCTATTTCTTGCTTTGTGGGTGTTGGAGCCCTGCTGGGAGCTCTCCTGTTGTAACCTGCCCGTGGGTCATAGGAAGGTGAAGCTTGCTTGTTATACAGTGGGGTATAGAGAGGGAGTTTGGCCCTTTCCCATCACCCTGCCGTGATAACCCTGAGCTATGTGCATTGCTATGGGGATCTTGGGGTCACTGTACCCCTTCAAACCATCTTCTTAGCATGGAGAAAGGCCAATAGCGGGGTTTTGCGGTGACCTGAATGCTCCATGTTCAGTGCCATGTTTGGGTTCACACAGGCACTCCTGAATGCACAAGCACTGGCTGGGGAGTGTTGGAAAACTCTTGTTGCGGTACCAATAGATGCCTAATGGTCTGTATTGGTAGGCCCTGCAAAAACACAGCTCCGAAATCCTCTTCTATGGCCATGTGCATCCGTTAAACCCAATAGGATGTAGAAAAAACCCAACCAGTCCTAAAAATAAATGACCTGGGGGGTTTCTGCTGGAAGTTTATCACAGTTCAGCCCCTTCAAGGTGGGTCAAATGAGAGGCTTCTGATCTTGACAGTGTCCCTTTGACATAATGTAAACTCCATGGTATGCAAAGCTGCAAACATCTGTCCCGGCAGCAGAGCTTCTGTAATTGCTGTTAATCAACACAACCCCAGGCAAGCTCCGCATGGAGCAGCTCCTGCCAAGCGCCAGAGCTCCAGCAGGATTTGCATGCGAAGCCTCGTGAGTCAAACACAGCCCCGGCGTGTTCAGTGTCTGGGGACCCACCAGCACCACGGTGGGGGAAATCTCCATCAGGGGTTTATATTCCCAACCGAATGCATGCGATGCTCAAGGAGCAGGGAAGGGTTTGCTCAGCAGCTTGTGAGCGAGCGCTCTTTGCACGCCGCAGGGATACAGACGTTCACACCGTGGCCTCGCTGCTCAAGCTCTACCTGCGGGAGCTGCCGGAGCCAGTGGTACCCTGGATGCAGTATGAGGATTTCCTGCTGTGCGGAAAGGCGCTGGATGTGGATGAGAGGAAGGTAAAGCTGCTCTTGTGTCCCTGAGCTGTGCTTTATAAACTGTGTGGTTCTCAGCTTGAGTTGAAGGAGGGCTCTGGGAAATGGGATTTGGGAGAGGAAGAAGTGAGGAACAGGTGGGAACTGGCTTTTGCTGGCTGGATAAGTTACTATGTAGGCCCCCTCCCCAAAATTCCACTCACGGATGCTGTTCCCATGCACAGAAAAGAAGATACCCTTTGTAGCATGAGCTCTGCGAACTGCAGGCTTCAGCCCTGTGTTTCAAGGGAGAATGTTTCTTGTAGGTTGCTTCACTTTGGGATCTTTGGGGTTAAAAATGTCCTAAATGCTCATATGTAAGGAATGCAAGAGATGAGGCATGATCTGAAGAGCTCATCACCCATGTGCTGGGCTGGAGGGGCTCCTGCTCTTCCCTATGCTGGGCGATGGGCTGCCTCTTCTTGCTGAGCGCTGTACAGAAACTTCTCCATGTCCCTTCTTCTGTTGGAGAAATGGAATTTCCAAGAGGTGAGACCATCCAGGGATGGATGGAGCGGCCAAGAGCCATTCCTGGGCCTGTATAAACCTGTGCGTCTTCATAGAGCTGTTTGTTAACTTGCATTTAGGGCCATCAAGAACTCCTGAAGCAACTGTCCCTCCTTCCCAGAGACAACTACAACCTCCTGAGCTATATCTGCAGGTCAGTGCTCTGCACAAGGCATGAACAGCTCAGATTTGGTGTTGGTGAGCAGTAATATCATCCCAAAGGCTGAGTCTGACTCCTCTGGACAGAGCCCTCTTAAGCCATGGGTTGGTTCCCTTTGAGGCACCAGGACCATGGCAGTTTTCCTATTGATAGCAGTAAGACCCAACTCCAGTTTGCAGCTCCAAGGCACGTTTCTGTGCTTGGGATGTAGAGGGAAAGCTGGCTGGATGAATCAGGCTTTACAGCAGTGGGTGGGTAAGGCTTTTTCGCATCTTTCTTCTCTGACAATATTTGCCTTGGGATTCTGGCAGGTTTCTACACGAAATCCAGTTGAATTCTAGTGTCAACAAGATGAGTGTGGATAACCTGGCAACAGTGATTGGAGTGAACATCATCAGACCCAAAAGGGAGGATCCTGCCATCATTATGAGAGGTAAAAGGGACTCCTGGACTACATGGTGTAGAAGCACCTCCTATGCTGAAATACTTGGTTACAACCACATTTTCTACAGTAGACCCATGGATAGAAGCCAGACACGTGCCTGGGCACAGGAAGTGCAGCAGGGAGAGTAAAGCCACATTAGTTAGATTATAAACATGTTTATAGCGACTCTTACCAGTTGTGTTTTGTGTTGCTTCCATAGATTCCAAACCATTGAGGGACTTGGTGAAGTCACCTTTCTTTTGCTTGAAGCACGAATCCCAGGGGCAGGGTCAGATGCAGCAGAACTGTGTTAAGGCCGAAGGATGCTCTGCTCTGCAGGCATCCCATGGGAATGGTAGAGATGTTCATCTGCCTGCTTGTATAACTGATAACTGCAGTTTGCTTGTTGAGCCAAAGCAGCACAATCTGGGGCTCGGTGCAGCTGAGCAGGCTCCAGTCTTGGTTGCTCCATAGGCTACCCCTGCTGTTCTGGGGTGATAAAAAACTCCCTCCCTTTAACTGGTTTTATGATCCTGCTTCTTGCCTTTGTCTCGTTTCCGTGTACAGCTCCATTTTGGACACCAGAAAGACCAACTAGAAATGGGAGTGCTGCTGGAAGAGTCACAGAATGGTTGGGGTTGGAAGGGACCTTCAAAGCTCATCCAGTTCCAACCCCTTGCAATAAGCAGGGACATCTTCACCTAGATCAGGTTGCCAGGAACCACATCCAGCCTGGCCTTGGATGCCTCCAGGGATGGGGCATCCACCACCTCTCTGGGCAACCTGTGCAGTGTTTTACCATCCTCACTGTAAAGAATTTCTTCCTCACATCCAGCCTGAATCTCCCTCTTTCAGTTTAAAACCATCACCCCTCGCCCAGTCGCAACAGACCCTGCTGAAAGTCTCTCCTCATCTTTCTTATAGACCCCTTATACGTACTGAAAGGCCACAATAAGGTCTCCTTGAAGTCTTCTCTTCTCCAGCCTGAACAGCCCCAACTCCTCCCAGAAGAGGTGCTCCATCCCTCTGGTCAACCCCAAACTGTCCCTTATCTACCCTGCCACACCGGGTTTGCTGCTGACAGAGCTCTCATCTCTTGCAGGCACCCCACAGATCCAGAAGGTGATGACTGTGCTGATCAGTGACCATGCAAACCTCTTCCCTCCATCCAAGGATGTGCCACCCTCTCCACCTGCCCACAACAACGACAAGAAGGCGCCCATCCTGCGCAGCACCGTGGGCTGGGGCGCCGCTGAGGACCCCTCTGTGGCCAGGGCTGACACACTGATCCAAAGGCAAACGGTGAGGCTGAATCTCCAGGGGAATAACAAATCATGCAATAAAGAATGTGTGATCCATTATGGTGGGATCTAGCAGGTCTGCGAGGCACTAAAAGCTCTTGCTATTAATAGGGTAAAGAGCTAGAATTGTCATCCCTGGAATATCTGCATCAGGAAAATGATGTAGAGAACCTTCCCACTTTCCTGTGGAAAAGCCACTGTTCTGGGAAAATAAATCCTGGAGTTTTTTAGTAGAACAGATGAAACCTTTTCTGTTCCTGCTGGTGAAGGGAAAACATCGAGGGTGAAAGACTTTTCTCAGAAAGAATCTCTGCCAAAAGTGGGAAACATGGTGCATGGCACAAGTTCTGATGGAAAACTCGTGGCCATTCCCATTGGCACGTTCAAAGGGTAAGAACAGCAGTGGCAGCTGACTGCAACCTGTGTGTGCTCCCAGAGCAGGATGAGGCTGTGCTAACGCCGTGGGTCTGTTTTCCAGAGAGATGACCTGAATCCCAGCACTGCCCCTGGACCAGCTGCGAACTCCAGTGCTCCCAGAGAAGATAAAGGGCCCAAAGAGACACCGGGAATGTGGAAAACACAGTCAAGGAAAAGAACTCAGACTTTACCCAACAGGAAACCTTCCCTGGCAGCTGCTTCCGCGGGGGAGAAAGGTGGCAATGATAGGAATGACTCATTTGAGGGCTGGAAAAGCTCCCCCGGGAGCAGCGTGCACCCCGTGGTCCCCGAAGGACACAAGAGAACGTTGTCTCATGACCTTTTTAAGCTGCTCGACCTTCATCGGGCTTCGACCTACGATAACGTTCCCACTTCCCAGGCAGAGAGTGGGGAAGGCGGTGGCTCCGAGAAGGAATTCCTCCCCTGCCCCAGTCCCAGCCAGGAGCCAAAGGAAAGAGCCAGTGCCACCGGCAGCCCTGCTGAGGTGTCCACGCCTGATGAGCAGAGCAGGGAGTTCCTGCAGAACATGGTCCTGAAGCTGGAAAGAGAGATGGAGCTACAGAAGAAGGACTACGAGGAGCGGATTAAAAGGTAACGCAGTGCTCTGGGGTAAAGGCTGGACCTGGTGATCTTCAAGGTCTTTTCCAACCTGGTTGGTTCTATGATTCTGGAGAGTTTGAAGTCTTCAGCTCGTGTTATTACACACAAGCTCAGGTGTACATGTTATTCATGAGCTCATAGCGTTGCATAGATTTATTTACCAGCAATAGTAGACATTATAGCACTGATTGATGATAAAATGGAGTGTTAGGCTACCTAAAAGTCAATGCTCATGTGCTGTACTCCTGTACTCTCATGACAGAGTTGCTAATGTTATAGTACTAGCCTACAGCTCTTATGACATCACTGTATGGCACTGTGATGCTTCTACAATAATCACACTGTCATAATTGCTGTTATTACTATCGCATTGTACAAATAGGCTGTCCAGAATTCAGTACATTCTTTGTTGTAATCATCAGTGTTAAATAGCTTCACATATTGTTAACATGCTATCACATACCAGGTGTATTGATTTATTGCTTTACTGCATCATGTTATAGAATCATGGAACGGTTTGGGCTGGAAAGGACCTTAAGATCATCCCGTCCCAAACCCCTGCCATGGGCTGTTAACATGCTATCACATACCAGGTGTATTGATTTATTGCTTTACTGCATCATGTTATAGAATCATGGAATGGTTTGGGCTGGAAAGGACCTTAAGATCATCCCGTCCCAAACCCCTGCCATGGGCTGTTATGTGGCCATTGAGGGTCAGGGGATCAGGACGTCGCTTCTGGTTTGTTTTGCTGCTGAATGAAACAGACAGCAGACTCCTTAAGGACCAGACGGTGACTTCCCAGCACTCTTCTGGTTTCATCCTTACATGTTCTGTTTCTCTTTACAGTCTTGAGAAGGAGAACTATGAAGTCTGGACCAAACTCTTGAGGCTGAATCAGGACATTGAGAAGGAGAAGAAGAAATCTGAGCAACTGGAGCTGAAGTTGATGAACGTGGAATGCTCATGGGAGGAGATGGAGAAGAAAAACAAGATGCTTGAGGAGGAGATTAAAAACTTGGCTAAATCCGCAAGCAAAAGTGATGCTAAACCCAACTAGGAGAAGACAGCTTTGCACAGCTGCACGAGTGCACTGGAATCACCAAGCAGGTTCTTGTATTGGCCCATGTTCCACTACTGACCACGGGCTGGGTTGGAGGAGGGAGCCCAGAAGTTACAGAGTGATTTATGCTCTGAAACAGGAAATTCCAAACATGTTCTTTAGCTTTTTTGGGTGTTTTCTGCAACTCCTCTTTCAGCTGCTCAAGGAACCTGTAGAACAGGCCAACACCTCTTGCTGCTCAATCTGAGTTCAGGTTAAGGACACATTATGTCTTTATAGAAACAAACCAGCAAGCATCCCTGCTGCCAGCCAGCTGGCTTCTTAGTGAAGATACCTCCAGTGCTTCTGAATGGGACAAAGGCCATAAATCCTGGATCCATGGAGTTGGAAAAGCCCCAAGGTCTGGGGTGCCTGGATGGTGGCTGTGAATGCTGCCAGCACCGCTGTTGGGATGTTCACACCAACACATACAGTTGGTTATTGCTCTTATAGAGCAAGAGAAGCCCAGGCAGCCTGTGGGGTCCATTGAGAAGAGGTCTCCTGCAGCATCACCTGCTCTGCTGTGTCAGACTCATCAATATCAAGGCATAAAAATCACAGTGTCACAAACTGCTCTTTAGTTACGTGGCTGTTCAGCTATTTTGAATCACTGCTCCTTGCAGCAGAGCTGCTGTTGAGGCTTTGGAGAGCACTCTCACACTCCCAGATGCAGGGAGAGTCCATCAGCAGCTTTACCTGGTACAGAAAAAGGGGCTTCTGCATTTTCCCTGATGGACATACTTCAGGAACAACAGATCTGGACTTATTTCCTGCCTCTGCTTTTGTTTTCCATCATTCCATCAGCACACAACAGGATTTCCTCAGCCACTGTGATGGAAACCTGGGTTTGACCTTGACGATGATGCTGGGTCTCTGCCTGCCACTTGCTGCCACCAGCATAAAGACTCACTGCACCTGAAGGTCTCATGGTGCCTCTGTGGCTGTCTGTAAGCTTGTTTGCCCACTGCCTGCCAGGAAGTTGCCCTTCCACAGTGCCATGATGCTGCTGAAGCTTTTGATGGAGGAAAGAAAATAACAGGACTCTGGAAGGGAACCATTCCCTCCCCATTTATGTTACACAAAGCCTCAGCCTGGAGCCTTCCTGGGAATAGAGATGGGAAACCCACAACAATTCTGAGTTCCCATGCCTCTGTGCCAAGCAGGTTGAAGTTAATGCAAAACACTGCATTACTGCTACTGAGGACTTGGCTTTGGTGATAGAGAAGTTCAGCTCCAAGCAGGCTGCAGGTCTGCTTGGCAGAGCCTGCAGGGGAAACCAGACTGGGGAGAGAAAGGGAACCTTATGTGAAAAAAGAGGAGATGGGAGCAGGAATGTGTTATTGGATAATAAAAGTCAATATTGAGTATATAGCCAATCTGTATCATATATAGTCAATATTTAATCAGATTAAATCTGATTAATATGTTTCAAATCTGGTAATTTGAAATCTCAATCAGAGCACTCTTTTCTGTTGGAGCAGAGGGCCTGGACCTGCTGGCGCTGAGCTCCACAGCCTTGCACAGGGATGGGCAGCCCAGAGAAGAGCCCCAAGGAGCACAATGGGGGCTCCCTCAGGCTGAGCCACCTTCAAAGATAAGCGGCCCATTGTGTCCCACACACTACAACACATTTGTCGTCTCCTGCAGTCTCTTTCAAGCCCCACTAACACCACTGATGCTGCAAGTCAAAGATGCCACCGTGTACCATTGGGAGCCACATCTTCCTGTCACCCACATCAAGAGGCATCCGAAGTGCCTGTGGGATGCATCCTCCCTGCCACCATTTCAGAGCAACTGTTCCCATTCTCAATTCTTTGCTTTGGTTGTCAGAGCTGCTCCAGGGTTTGTTTTTTACCTTGACAAGGAGCTCATTCCTAATGTGGGCACCAGGCTCAGGAATCACTTAGGGAAAAACTCCTCCATCAGGTGCAGGGGAAGCATAATGAACATCTGGGCTGGAAATGCCACACGCTCCTTCCTGCAGGGATCAAAAGTGTGAAGAGGCAAATAATCCCTTCACAGCAGAGGGTAGTGACGTGGAGAGCCTTGGCTGGGGCTCAGAAGGCGCTGTGATTAGGACAAGTGCACATGATCTTAGTATAAACTGTGCATTCCTCCCCTTCCGCTGCAGATAGGCACAATCAGCCCTGTCAAAGCACGGCTGCTTCTGAAGAGCACAGTGACTTTGGGAAGATGCTCTGCGCATTAAAACCTGCAGTGTTTGTAGTGGTCCTGCTTGAAAGACAGACTTCCCAATAGAGGTTGAGAGGTATGGGACTTCCTTAAGGCATGGTGGGGAGTGAACAGCCCCAGAGAGTGACACGGGTGCCATATGAATTGGGTGTTGGGTGCTGTATGATAAAGAGGGGTTTCCTGGTTGTTAGAAGTGAGCTTTTTCCAGAGGCAGAAAAGCATGGATCTGCCATGCCAGACCTGCATCTGCAGCCCAAAGACACACCTGAGCACCAGCAATGCCCAAATCCTACTGGATTTAATGCTGTGTTGGAGGCATCAGAACATGAGATGCCCAGAAGTTGATGCAGGACCTACATCCCCCTGTGAAGCTTTGTGGGGAAGGAGCAGCAAAGGAAGTCTCTCCTATTCCTGAAGCAGAGGTTGCTGTTCCTCTGTGCTGCAAGGGCATTATAAAGCCAAGGAGAGTTGTTTGGTGGCTGCTCTTCAGCTCAGCTGGCTTTAAGCATTGATTGTGGAGATCCTGGAGAGAGTGAGACTACACGCTCTACTACCACTACTTAGAGATTACTACTATCTTTTAACAGTCCATCAGGTTGTCTATCATAGAGAAAGAATGAAGCCTATAGAAAAAGCCTTTTCAACCCGGTCCTGGGCACCATAGGCTTGGGAACTGCAAAAAAGGCAGATTTTTACCCCATTTGCACCTCACACTGCCCAGCCTTAGGACACAAGAACATCCTTCAAGGTGATGGGAGTGCAGGACACCAACAACTCATACTGAGGTTTCTCCAATCCCTTTAAATGTGATTCGGCTCTCCATATTACAGCAATAAACCTTCAGATCTGAATGCACGTAAACCTGCTAACAAACACATGCGTTCCAGGGTGGAAATATGACATATTATAGGATATCATTTCAGTCTTCTCTCATCTCTTTGTGTTACAGCAAAAACTGTGCAATGCTCTTTGTATTTACTGCGTTCAGGTAGAATTAACTCCATTGCACCCAGGCGTTTGGTAGGCGTGAGAGGCAAAGAAGGAAAACCATCCTTCCCACATTATTCCCTTCAGATCCCGAGCCAGTCACGCTTCTGCTGACTGATTCCCTCCTATTTTATCAAAGTTGCATTTTTGGCATGATAACAGCATTCCTTTTTTAGCTTGGCCACTGCACGAAATAGCACATTGGTGGGGGAGGCGAGGTGGACGTGCAGGAGCAGTGTCCAGCTACTGTTTGGGGTGGTTTATACACAGGAAAGCAGTGAGAACATGTTGTTCTCCCCAGGAACAACAGAGCAATGCAATCCATCCTTCTGCTACATCCCCAAACAAAGCTGGTTTTAATAACACTGCCAAATAGAGACTTGGTGCATGAGCTACTGTTCACCAAGGTGGGGAGAGAAAAGAGGTTCCCAGATTCTGAGCAGTCCCTGGATGCAGTCTCAATATCCCATTTGATTCGCGTTTTCCAGCCACCTTGCTGCAGCACAGGGATGCTGCAGAGCCAACTGACCTGCAGGAAAACCAGCCTGGCAAATAGGAGGATGCTCATAAAGCAAAGGACCATCATGGGGCAGGAGGGAAGCAGGCAGGGGAGCAGGGGCAGGAGCTGTCTGAATAAGCACTCCTTGAGGGGAAATGCTCACCTATTCCAGCATAAAAACCCTGTGGGTTTAGGAATTGGGAGTTACTGAAGCAGGTAAATGCAGTGATTCTTGTGCGGGGAACACTGCAGAGGGGCTCTGCTGGGACAGTTTCTTGCCTGGAGCATCCACGTTGGCAAATGCTCAGCACATGGGTGTTAGGTCTAGGTCCATTCTGTTCTCATTTGCAAGGGTTTTCTGAGGAGGTAATTCCCAGTTCATTTGGGAAGTGGTTTCTTAATAAATAAGGCTTCTAATTCCAGCTAAACCCAGCAGCCAGGTGAGTGGTGTGAGGGGGGGCAGCTTCCATTGGATTGGATTGGAAGGGACCTTAAAGCTCCTCCAGCTCCAACCCCTGCCACGGGCAGGGACGCCTTCCATAGAGCAGAGTGCTCCAACCCCTGTGTCCAACCTGGATTGAGCACTGCAGGGATGGGGCAGCCACAGCTCCTCTGGGCACCCTGTACCAGCGCCTCAGCACCCTCACAGGGAAGAGCTTCTGCCCAAGAGCTCATCTCAGTCTCCCCTCTGGCAGTTAAAGC